>JAWNPP010000044.1:600000-802981 GCA_035047445.1 Drosophila siamana
GCGGTGGCGGTATCGGAGGCGCCATTCATACGCGCAAATTCTCGAGCGGCAGCGGCGGCGGCATTGCCAGCATCTCAGCTCTTGGCCCTGGCGCTGGCGTTGGCGATGTGAACGGCTACGATACCAAATGCGATACGTATAACGGCATCGGTGTTGGAGTGACAGGCAGAAGCTTACCACAGGCAGACAGAAGCGGTGGATCGATTAATGCGCCATCGGCAGCAGGAGCAACAACAGGAGCAGCAGCAGGAGCGACAACGACGACGACCAACAGCTTGGGAATATCTTTGCGCGAACGTTTGTCCATCAGCGGTGCATCGGGCGGCGTTGGCGTTGCATCTGGCGAGGCAGGGGCCAGCGGTGGCTCGGCGCCCACGATAGGCAGCAGTGTGGGAGCGGCGGGGTCGCATTGCAAGCGTCAGGGCAGCTTCTCGAATGTATTCTCAAAGCTAATCGATGGTATGCCCGCTGGCACAATGTTCGCCAAGTTCAAAAGCGCCAACGTGGCGGCCTCCACGTCCATGCAGAATGTCGCCGAGGGCAATCCCATTACGCAGTACTTTGAGATTGGCAAACCGGTCGCCTGTGCCGGGCCAGAGCTCGTCTGGCGCATACACGATGGCTATCGCAAGAGTGACAACAAGGTGAGCACAACAACGCAGCGTCAGAGTTGGAATTGGAGTTGGAGTTGGAATGAAACTAACAAACTGTTGCCCCTCAAGTGAAATGCATATTTTCCATCCCTCACCACTTACTGCTGACTACATTTTCTGTTTTTCTGTGTGTGTTTTTTTTTTTTTTTGTCTGCCTCTCCTAGGAATGCTCCGTGTTTATATTTGAGAAGAAAGTGGCTGAGAAACTGCACAAGCCGCGTCGCAAGGAGACCATTACGGAGCTGCTCAAAAGCTCGGTGAAGACATTGGAACGCTTCCGTCATCCACGGGTGAGTGCGCAGTTGAAGGCCAGATATCAATCTATTTACCTACCCAATGGCAACGTCTACCTCGAATGCAAATAAATCTGTCTATTGTGCTGCTAATCATCCGAGAATTGTCTTTGAAATCTCCTTTAATACGCAGCCATAAATATTGTTTTCAGTTTGTTTATTGAGTAGTTGACCTTATTGCCTAGCTATAAAATCTTTAAAAAAATTTAAGCTATCGATAAGTAAAGTTATCGCCTTATCAGTCAACTATTGAACCTGTGCAAATAATCTTCAAAAATTCCATATTTTATGGTTATTTTTGCAATCTTTATAGATACACTACTACCACTAATATCATGTTCTTATTTTTGCTTTAATTTTATTTGTGAATAAATTTTTCATAATGAAGCAGAGATATTCATAAAATCTTTATTTTATTAACTTCAATATGTACAATTATTTTGTAAGTATACATTTAAATATATTCTTGTAGAGCTTGTCAATTTAATTTTTTGGATGAACAAGTTTATTTAAAGTGCAGTTTTCAAATAGTAAAAGATCTAACTCTCCTTTTTTTTGTTTTTGCTTCCATCTATCAAATTTCCTTGCAGATACTACAAATCTATCATACGGTCGAGGAGAGCGCGGAAACTCTGGCCTTTGCCGCTGAGCCCATTTTCGCCAGTCTTTCAAATGTGCTGGCTTTTCATGTGAGTGCTTTTTTTGCGTTTTTTGCTACTCGTTGCGGTTCCCTACGGTTTCTTACTGTTCGATTCAGTTGGGTTTGTCCTTTGGGATCACTACAGTTTTGTATTTTTGCTTCTGCTGGGGACATGGCCAAAAGGCACATGCAATTTTCGTTGCCGCCTGCTGCTCCATTGTGGGGTTTTGTGAGAGGGCCTTAGACCATATGCCTTTATCTAGCACAGTCAATTGTTGTGCTTCCAGTTGCCAGTCGTCTGTCGTTGTCGTTGTTGTTGTTGTTGATGTGGTGCCTGTTGCTGCTGTGCTGTGCTTTTTGCGTCCTATTAAAGTTTCGCATAACACGGCAGCCAGTCAACTGCATAGTTTGGCTTTTGGTTCAAGTGGCACAGGAGCGCAAATTTGAGGGTATGCATAACAGACCCACACACCTATACAATCACACACACACTCACACAAACACACACACACACAAGCGCACAACTAAATCGAATTACAGTGCGTGCTGGCAAAGTTTGCGCTGTGGAGATTGAGTCAATAAAGTGCTTCGGTTTACTTTCACAGTTTAGAAATTGATACACACACACCCACACACACACTAGCAACAAAAAACTCACACACACACACATATGTTTAACTAAAGTTGGCTTTATTCGCTTTGTTTTTGGCTCGGCTGTTTGGTCATATTTTAGTTTATTGAGCTGCACACGACAACAAAAAGTAACATCAACAACAATAATACACGAGGAGGAAAGGGGAAGAAAGGAGAACTAACGCAGTGCCAACAAAAAGTCCAATCGAGCTAAATTACATTGAAAATTGCATTGGTAAAATCGAAATTGTTTCGGCAAGAAAAAACTGAAAATATGACAAGCAGAAGCTCAGATACTCTATCTAATTATAGAGCAGACTTCAAGGCGCGACCTAACATCAGCCCAAAGTCAAAACGCAATTGGGATTCTGGCTCATTTAGCACCTCATCTTGGTGCATTGTTAGCCAAGTTTATGGCTGCATGACATAGTTATTTAGCA
This sequence comes from Drosophila siamana, assembly GCA_035047445.1. Lineage (NCBI taxonomy): Eukaryota > Metazoa > Arthropoda > Insecta > Diptera > Drosophilidae > Drosophila > Drosophila siamana. Next base: position 602,660 of record JAWNPP010000044.1, read on the forward strand.
CACGCTGTGTGAGCCTGTGAAAGCCAAAAGCAAAATGCCAGAAAAAATTGAAAAAGCAATTGCCATAAAATACAAACAGAGCCCTTTTTATACCCGCCACTCGTCAGTGTAAAAGAGTGTAGACTGTCAAAGAGAAATACACATTTACATGTCTGACTCGTCTACCTTAATCAAGTTGGGAGACTATGTAAGTTACAAGAGCTACAAAATTTAGAGACAATAACAAGTTTTATTTAACAATGATTCCACTCCTCGTTCTGCCTCTTTTTGCAGATTGTAGAAAATTCAAACAGAAAATAACATTTTGAACAGTCATTTTCCTTTCCTTAAAAGGTTCTTCTAAAAAATGGCTAACGAGTATTTCACAGTTGAGCACACTTAGCTTCAGCTTTGACTTTCAGCTTTCTTATCTGTTTGGGTCGGGGACGGGGAGCGAAGATGGGACATGTCTAAGAATAGCAAGTGCTTATGTGCCGCATTGTGTTTGTGTTGCAGGAGTCGAAAACGTATGAGAATGCCAATGTGGCAGCCGCAGCGGGCGGCGGCAGCGGCAGCGGTGGCGGAGCCGCTGGAGGCGGCGCTGGGACGCCACAGACACAGGCCGCACCGGGAGCACAGCCGCAACGGCCGGCCCATGCAAAGGAATACAACTTCTTGGATATGGAGCTAAAATATGGATTCTTGCAGGTAAAATAAACAACTGCCAGCTCACTATGCAGCTAAGCAGAGCAAATGGCGAGGAAAGGGATTGGGAAATAGGGGTAGATATGTGGATTTTATTGTTGTGTGCGGATTGTTTCCATTTTGCAGCTAACGGAGGCATTGTCCTATTTGCACTATTCCGGTCACGTAATTCATCGAAATGTGTGTCCATCCTCTATACTAATAACCAAACGAGGCATTTGGAAACTCGCCGGCATGGAGTATGTGGGTGAGTGTGTGTGTGTGTCTATGTGAAAGTAGATGATGAAATTGAAACGAATTGCGAATTGTGAGTCGATTTGTATTCATACTTGCTGCCAACGTTTCTCTCTCTTTTGTGACGCGCAGAAAGAATGAATGAGACTGATTTGAATAGCTCAATTCCGTGTCCACCATGGAGCAACAGGGTATCAAAAATGGCGCAGCCCAATCTCGATTTTATGGGTAAACAAACAAACAAAATACAATTGCAGCTAAGAGTATTCCCGATATCCCAATATCCACAGCGCCCGAAACGCAGACGAGCTCCAAGTGCAGCCTGCTGAGCGACATGTTCTCGCTGGGCATGGTCATCTGTGCGGTGTACAACAATGGACGGCCACTCATCCAAGCGGGCAACTCCACCTCCAACTATGCCAAACAACTGGAATCGGTAAGAGCACCACGAATTCACTCCCTCTGTTCTGGCTGGTCCTGGCTAAATTAATTTGCTGCTGTGTTTGCCCGCGGCCAGATAGCTGAAGAGAGACCAAGTGGCAAGTGGCAAGTGGCAAGTGGCAATTGGTTGGGTAAAAGTTTTGTGCCGGCTTGTTTGCCAGCTGTAATTAGATTCGCTGCTTTGTCAAATGCAAATGTAATCAAAAGTCCACTTCAAAACTCTAATTATTCTGTTCAGGTGCTGAAGCTGAAGCTCAAGTCCGATGTCGAGTTTCCATCTACCATCTTCCAGCTTCAATCTTCAATCGGCGCGCATCAAGCGCCCAGCTTCAGGCGACGTCATTAAAACTTTTCCCCCGAAAATATTTTTGAAGCACTTGCCGCTCAAGTGCTGTGGCCAATTTCTTCTCATGTCATTCATATCTCACACTCTCTCTCTCTCTCTCTCTCTCTGTCTGTGCTCTTCTCGCCCCGTTTAGTTGGATGACCATGTGCACAAGTTGATGCCACGGCTGCCAATCGCGCTGCAGGAGGCGACATCGCGCATGGCCAGTCGAGATGCAACAGCACGACCCACCGCACAGTTGCTGCAGTTGATCAAGTACTTTATGTGAGTAGCAAACAACAAAACCACCACCAACAACAACAACTACGACCTGTGTGCGACCCATGACCTCTGCCGCTGCCTCACTCATCCTGTAAATTAATTAACTTTCAACTAAAACGCAAAGCAAGCAAAGCGAAACGAAACGAAACGGGCGACGGCAAAAGTTTTTTGTTTGAGTTTCAAATGAAATTGACACCTGTTAAAAACACACATAATAAAAAAACACACCTCTCAATACACACGCTGTTAAGCACACACTCTCCTCGTATGGCGCACAAGACACGCAATCTCTAAGCCAATTTGTACATGTAGCTAAAATTCAATTGAAGCATTCACTTTTCCACGCCAAGGACAAACACACACACACACACACACGCACACCTTAATTACGTCTGTTTGGTAAATGAAAACGGTAATCAGGCTTGAAAGACACAATGCCAGACTCTTGAGCTGATTGTGAGTAGCGGGAACGCAACTCCTCCAATCTTCTCGCTTTCTCCCCTCCCTCACTTTACTGGCATAGAGCAAGATGCTGACTGTGACGAGGGGCGACGCGGTGACAGAGGGCGGGGATTTATGACGACAGCAGCTGCTAGGTAAACTGACAGACTGCGAGCGAGGCGTCGCGAGATGAAAAAGCGAAGAAAAACAGCTTACAGACTGCCAAGCAAGCACTGCACAGTGGCGAAAACTCAATTAAGAATGCCCCAAAAAATAATTAAAAAATAATAAAATCAAATTTTAATTAGATTAAGCCAAATAATTTTCAGAATTTTTCATGAGCTTTTCGCTTTATCTCAATGAATTGTGCACAATGCCTGCGAATATTTGCAACTAATTAGATTTGCATTTCTGCGAGCGACGTGTAACCAGTGTGCATTGAGCTGTGTTTAGATACAAACGCCAAGGCTGTTGGGAAAAATCGGTTGCTTAGCAAAAAGACGCTGACGGCAGCACGCTCAATTGCTGTTTCTGCCACTTCTGGTATTTCTGCCGCAGGATACGCCCGCTTGAGCTGAACTAGGGCGAGTCAAGGCAGTCATTTAGTCAGTTAGTCGGGCTCTGGCAGCACTTTGAAGTTCATTTAAATGTTATCAACATTTTCAGCGTTTTTAGCTGCGTATGCAAATAGCTCAAGTGGGCCAAAGTACGACTGTTGAGCGCGACGGTTTCCCCATCCACCCCTCTTCCCCTCCCCACAGTTTTCATTCAGCCTGTTGCTGGTTTCTGGTTGCCTTTGGTTTTTACGCTGCTTATGCTGATTATGCTGCCCACGGCTAATCGTCTGGTCTACAATCTGTGCTTCTCTCTGTTTCCCTGTTGCCGCATTCAGCGGCACTTTGGTGTGCAACGTGGCGCATACGCAATGTGATTTAATGGCCACACTTATTGTTTAACCAAGCGCATTGCCTACGCTTTTCTCTCGTTTCTTTTATTACATTTCAATGCCACGATGTCGATGCACATAATTTAACTGGTTTTCCACTTTTGCTTTTACTGTCGCCATCGCCATCGCCGTCGCTTTCGCTTTAATGGCAATCCTTCAATTACCCGAACGCTTCACTTCGATTCAGCTCAGTTGAAATTGTTTGTTGTTCGGTTTGGGGCTTGGTTGCCGCCGGTGTCCGAAATAAATGAAATAAATGCGCACCACTGAAAAGTAAACACTTTTTGGCAATTAAATTTCAGCCAATTACATTTACATAACAATAAAAACACATTTTAAACAAACTTTTCACACTTAGCAACGTTTCGAAAGTTTCACTTTGCTGCCAGCATCCGTAAGCAACTGAAAATTTGCATGCATAATCCTAGCTTTATTATTTTTAATTCATAACTATATATATGTATATAGTATTTGGATGTGTGAGTCGACGCGATTATGAAACGCAATTGTTTTGGGATTATTTTGCAGTTAAAATATTTTGCGGGTAGATTACTATGCTAGGAGAAAATTCTACACAATATTCATTTATATAAAATATGAGCTCAATGAATACAAAAATCTAGAAATTCAAAAAGCCAATGCCATAAATGTTATGGCAGTAAAAATACTTTGTATTTGTTTAGCTTCGCATATTATTTTCAGTTCAATAAATGCACGCAAATAAACGATTTTGTGAAAATAAATGAATATAAAAATATTTAAATGTGTGATAAAAAGATTTTTTTGTATTGTAGTTTGAATAGTCGTGAATTTTTATTGATTTTTACAAATTTTTCGAGAGAATGAACAAACAATAAAATTGAAGAGTATTCGAAATAAATCAACCGTGTTATAAAACAAATATTTAACTAAATTTTAAGCTTGGTCAATCTCCGTAAATGTTTTATTTATTTTGTACCCTTTTTTTTTTGTGTGTAATTATCAGCGATCCGGCTATAAACGCGCTGAAATTCCTGGACGTGGTCAACATGAAGGACACGCAGCAGAAGTCGCAGTTCTATAAGACCACCTTGATTGAGGCTATGCCGCTGATTCCGCGCGTAAGTAGAGTAAAGTAGCTGTAGCGATAAGTCGAATCGACGAAAGAAAATAATCATTGCCACCGGAAGCGGATGTCGCCCGGCGACGGCCATTTTGGGTTTTCGGCAGTTGGCAGTTGGGTCAGTTGTCAACGCATTCTCCATCATTTACGGCATCCAGTCTGCTTTATGGCCCAAACAATTTGTAAATTACGAGCTCTGTTTTATGACAGTTGCAGCAGCAGCAGCAGCAGCAGCAAGCAGCGAGAGCAGCCTATTGTTTTCTGCCCGGCGACAGGATGAAAGTCGTCGGAGGCATTGTAATGACTATGCTGCGGATTGATAGAGGCGTTGAAGTATTATATCCCTGCTACAAGTTCTAAACTATTGTTGTGCCTTCTTCTTCTTCTCCTCCTTCTTCTTCGTGTCGTCTCTTTGCAGAAACTTTGGTGGCAAAACCTCTGGCCCATGCTCAAAACAGAGATCAACAATGGCGAAGTGCTCGCCGCGGTTCTACAGCCCGTCATGCTGTTCGTGCAGGAGGCAACGCACACCGAATACGATGCCCTCATGTCGGCCACAATGAAGTGAGTTCCACAAGTCCGCTCATTATGCGCCCATTTACACAAAACACTGACTACGCTCGCCTCATGTGCTTCATGAGAGAGATAGAGAGTGCTTTAGTTGGTTGAACAGCGCTTATGCTGTCTGCCATCTAACTGCAAAAAGTAGCGCTGACCTTTTGTTATTGTTGTGGCTGCTGTGGCTAGAGTTGAGCGAGTTGAGGGGTTGAGGGTTTGCACGGTAGCGGGTTGCAGCCACAAAGCAAACAATGGTCAGCTGGCTGGTGACTTCAGCTTTTGCGTGTATTCAGCTCAACAATTGAAAAACTTTTGTGACACTTTTTATTTAATTTTCATGGCGTTTTATTGTACACACGCCTACACACACCCACATACACAGAGACACAGAAAAGGCGACAGCTCATATTGTAATTTATTGACCACAACTTAAAGTGAAAGTTGGCGGCGAACAAAGTTTGTGAATAGTCTGGCCCAGTATCAGGTTGGGAGCAGCAACAGCAATAGCAACAGTAACTATGTGCTACCTTTTGTGACCTTAACGCTGCCAGCCAGGCATACATAAATTAGTGAGCCACAGGCATACAAACAAACACACACACACGCAAGGACTGAAGGACTTCAGTTGGTCTTCTGTTGCGAGTGTTGCTCATAAAATATGCAAAAGCGCCGACTGCAAAAACTCAATTATTTAAAACTAGTTGAAGCCTTTTTGGCAGCTTTAAATAAGCACTCTAAGCTTTTTTTTAAACAGTTGACAGCTCTAGAAATACAATTTGCACTTGCGATATTTATATAAAGTTTATATATCAGCAGCAGCTACTGGATAAAGCGAAGTATAAATAAATAAACCACATCTGCTAAAATTCCATAAATAATTATTACAATATCTTGATTAAACGTCTACCATAAATAAAAACAATAAATGCCAAACCGCCCTCTCGGTTGTTCAAAAAACTTTTCGTACTGTTGTAAGACGCTTATTGACACTGCCATAAAAGTTGCACATAACAACTTTTCAGAAAAGCTCACATTGAGATCTGGTCAGACAGTGCAACAATAATGACAAACGCAATTCTTTTTGTTGGCCCTTTTTGAGGGTCATCTTTTAGATTAACATTAAATTAAAGCGACGGCAAAGTTTTTGCTATTCCAATTGTTAGCTCAATAAATTTACTTTCGCTTGTCTTTTGTGATTCCCCCATCGAATAGAATCGTCTACAATACACCGAAGTCCATACAGGCGAGCGTTACGATACTGGAGAACTTGCATTTGATAATTGAGAAAACCAAACCGGAGGACGTCACCACAGACATAATGCCAATGCTATTCTTCTCCTTCGACGGCTCCACAATACAAGTGCAGGTAAGTTTTTAGAGGCAAGTCTGGCAAGTGCGCCTGATGTGCCATTGATATGCAAATGAGTCGGAGAAAAGCAGAGCAAAGCAGCGCCAAAGAAAGTGGCAATGGGAAGCGGGTTGACAAGTCAAATGAGTTGAGTTGGCATTCGGCTTGGCGTTGATTGTGTAATTACAGCAGCAATTTCTTAATTAACTGCGGCACAAAGATGCCTCTTAAGTAGCTTCGGTTGCCACTTCAAATTTATTACCTACGCCCAGCACTCAAATTGTGTTTGTAATGCTACCCGAGACCGAGTCCTTAATCAGGAAACAGTTTTTCCTCACTTCAAAACACACTTCACATAGATTCTGGGCTCCGAGAAGCGAATGACTTTTCGGCAGTCTAAAATTAATTTTGCAAGCAAATGCTTTTATGCGGGGAGCTTAGAGAGGTGACTAGACTTCATTCATTTGATGGATTTCCAGATAGCAATATCAAATTTGTTTTATATGAATTTAATGTGATAAATGGATATTGTTGATGGCCACAATTTTGTTTACCGTTGAACATAATAAATCTTTGTTTTGAAACAAAGTTACTTTCAGATTCTTCAAAAAGTATAAGAAATTTTCAAAATAAAATCAATTGCACTTCTAAGTTTTCTACGCAATGGGAAAACATTTATTTCGATTAAATGATAAAATTATATTGAAATATGTTATATAAGTTTTGTAGCTATTTTTGGAAATTTAAATATTTAGACTTTGTAAGTGCAAAATATATAAATCACAAAACATCGAAAATAAATATTAACCCTATTAATCATGACATTTGAAAAATACAAAGAGAATTAAAAAGTGATTTTCTGCACCTGAATAAAACTATGTCTATTTTCCACATCTCATTTTCAATTATTCCCTTCACATCAATTGTAAAAATAAACAATTTAATCAACTCGTTGACAGAGCGCCGCTGTTGTGGCTGTGGCAAATGTGTTCGACAGCATCGGCGAGTTGTCCATACGCCGCATGGTCCTGCCAAAGGTCAAATTGGTGTTCGAGAAGAACATTACCGATCCGAAGATAGTGCAGAATGTGCTCATGTGCATTGAGCGTGTCATGGACCGCATGGAGCGTGCCCAGGTGCGTTTAATTAACAACGATTTATTAGATTCGATTTCGTTTTATCGTACCAAAACTACAACTGCAGGTTATGGAGGAGGTGCTGCCGTTGCTGGCGAATGTTCGAATACCAGATCCAGATATTATCATGCGTACTGTGCGTAAGTATAACAAATGAAATGCACTTGTTAACACATTTTGCAAATGTCTGCATAGAACTAATGGAAACCAATAGAAAACACACGCCAAACCAGCAGAGAAAAACGAAAACGTAATAATTAAGTGGGAGAGAAAATAAAATGTCGCTGCGCTTGGTTGGCATTTAATGCCATTTATGTTGGCGTGGAGATCTGCTTAACAGTCATTAATTATGTGGCCATACAATTCGCATTTCGCAGGCATCTACCACAAGCTGTTTGCGGACAAATCCTATGGCTTAACTGTGGAAACGATGGCCACCAATGTGCTGCCGCTGCTCATACCGCACACCGTCAATCCGGCTCTTAATTTCGAGCAATATTGCTATTTGCTCGAGGTAGGTTCGACATATTGCGCTTCTTTGCTGCCATCTGATTGAAAGCACGTTCGATTTTCAGGTGCTGCAACAAATGTTGGAGGCCATCGATCGGCAGCAACGCAACAAATTGAAGCTGGACAATTTGTCAATGGCATCGCCGGAACGTCATCGTACACTGCGACATCAGTTCTCGACGGACAACATGAATGCGCCGCCATTTAATATACCCAATTTGCGTATTGATCAGCGTAAGACATCCAGTGCCGAGGACATGGCGCGCAAGAACTCTGGTGGTAAGTAGCGTTGACGCCTCCAACTCCTGCTCAACGGATACAATATTGTTACTCCTCTGGCGGTAGCTGCTGCTCGTCGTCCTTCAGTGACACAATGAATAATGAGCTTCCCTGCTTTGCCCGCGAGTCTCACATAATTGCAGTGAGTCTCCGCTTCCACATTTTCAATTTGACATCCATCGAACGTGACAGTTTAGCGTATTTGGCCGACTAATCAGCTCGTGTCCAGCAGCTAAATAATTTATGAAGACCGAAATTTCGTTGCCACAAGCCGCAGCATTTAATTGCGTTATGCTAATTTCTAATTTCAATATACATTTTAATGGCAATTATTATGGAAATTAAAATCAAAGGCAGACATGACTCGACTGAGCAATAGCCTTAGGCTACAATTATGTGGTATGCAGCTGCAACACTTAATGAACCTGCTATACTAACATTGATTTATTGTAATGCCTTTACAAGCTCGTCTTCGTGGCCCCACGGCAATTGCTTTATAAGTCGAATATATATATATATGTATATGCAAATATCTGCTGCAGTTTTAATTTTGCGCAAACGCAACGCAAGTCAAAGTTCGCTGGAGTCATGTTTTTGCCCCATTTGGCACGCCTTCTCTCATGTCGCAAAGTCAACTATCCAAATGTGTGTGCATATGTGGCAATTTGCCGCCTCTACCTCTTTTTTCCCTCCATTTGTCTGCTAAATTAACAGAGCCAACTGCATATTGCAAATTGAAATGTTGTTGCCACGCTTCACAGTCACAGTCACATCAACTAAAAGGTCACCCAGGACATCAAAACTGGGGAGGAAGGGTCTATGTAGATTGTAGAACTGCAGGAAGCCATGGCGGCATTTCTGTGGTTTTTGTGGCTTTCAGTAAACAAACACGAGCCTAGCTGTACGTCTGCCTATCTCCCTTGTCCCCGCCCTCTGTCTCTCTCTCTCTCTCTCTCTCTCACACTCTTGCTATAAAGCATCTCCCTTTGTCTGTGGTTTGTGTGTGTTTATAGACTGTAGTTCAACAGCTATCATAACACATTCAATATTTGCATTTCTATGCATACGGCTTACAATATTACGTATACGTCATGTGAGGCGATATTATCAAATATTTCTTAAGGTTAAGTTTCTAGGCAAGGCATTGAAGAACTACAAATCTAACGCTTAATTCGTTTCCAACTGGGTTTGGGGATATGTATATATTTTTTGGATTGTAGTTACAAAATATGCGCTTCAAATAGGCATACAAAATGCAAGATTTGCAGACATTCAAAATAAGAAGGAAACTTTGAAGCAGATGGAAAATTGGCGGAAGAATGTAGAATAAAGCGAGAGCTAAAGAAGTATAATATTGATATGAAAATTACTACATGAAGTTGCACATAAATAAAAGCAGGTTGTGCTGCAGATTTCATTTAAATTAAAACGAAAAAAAGGCGATATAAATATTTTTGAAGTCTGAGAGAAATCCATTTAAATGAGTTGGATTTATTTGATATATTTTAATTGAAGGATCAATCGGGTAATGACGCGAATAGCAATCGTATTTAATTAAATTTCGTACGAAATGGTCATAAAGTCAGGGTAAAGCCAGAGTTGAAATTTGACATTGGCTGTATAGCGATGCATTGGAGTGCAGTGTGCATATGTCCAAGTTAATAACTTTTGACGCATATTGCCACAAACTGCAGGAGAGGCGCAAAGTTCGTGCAGAGGCGTAAAACGAGTCGAGGAGTCGTGGAGTCATTTGCAGGCAGCCGCAGTTGCAACCACAGATTGTGCGAAATACGTGCGTGGCCTTGACAGTGACAGCAGCGCACAAAGCAGGGCGCGGCATGTGGCGTGTGGCACGATGAGGTTAACGCTGGCAAAATGAGCTGTTTTGGGGTTTTATGGTTTCTGGTGTGTTGCACATATTAGACCTAATTAGCTGGTCACTGCCATTGTCCTTGTAATTCTAATTGTATTTGCATACGTCTATGTATTTGTGTTGGTGTTAAATTTATGTGTATTTCGGGGTATATAGGTTCTGGCATGCTGGGTGGCTGGTGGTTTGGCTGCTCGCCATCATCGCCGGATAGCAATTTCCTGCGCGTCGGCAATGTGTTTCCCAATCGACGGCTCTCGGACAACACGCTGATGACACCGAAGATACGCATCGCACCGTCGTGCGCGTCCTCGCCGGGCGGCACACCGGGCAGCGGTCTGCCCACCCGTCGACACTCGAGCATCGGACCCCAGGAGCGACGTGGCTCCACCATCAATTTGTCACCGCCAACTGTAAGTTGTTTTGTGCCTGCCCCGCTTGTTCGCTTCTCTTCTATTTTGTTTTCATTTTTCGTTTTTAAGTTTTACTTTCTCTTCATTTGCTACATTTTTCATTTTCCAGTTTGTTTTGTTTTGTTTGGTTTATTATTTATGTGTTTGGCCAACGCCATTCTGTTTGTGGTTGCTTCATTAGCCATTCAGTTGAGTTTTTGTGCACTGCACTCGCGTTTATCCTTTTTTCTGTTGTCCTCTTGTTTGACTTCTGGCAGTCACAAAGGCTTTTTAATTTATATATATATTTTTTTTCTCTTTGGCAAAAGAATTCAATTGCTTTTTTGTGTCGGTTCTCAGTTATTTATTATGTTTTCACTTGTGTAATGGAGTTTTACTTTTGCAAATTGCATTTAACCATAGCGCCTAGTGAGTAGCATTTAGCGTATTAACAGTTAACAACAAATACAGCTACAGCTACTCTTACTTAAAATATAACAATATAACAACAAAAGCTGCTAAAAACATTGCGTACAACATGAACAATAAACATGCAGTTCGATGTTTAATTATTCTTTTTATTTTCACTCCTTTTGCTTTTATGCAGTTCTTTTGTCTATTTATGATCAGCTCATTTCCCGCAATGATCATAACGAAAAAAATACGAAAGAAAATACAAACGAAACGAAATGAAACGAAAATTATCAAACGCTCTAACACACACTCTTTTATCTTATCTTCACTTTCCCGCCCGTCCATTCGCTAATCTCAACACAAATAAAAAAAAAAAACAAACAAAAAATCAAACAAAACCCGATAATATTTCGTATACAAAACTTAACAATATGTTGTCGCCGTCGTCGTCGTCGTCGTCGTCGTTGTGTCTTTACAACTTTCTTTCGCTTTCTTAACAAATACCACACACATATATACCACATACTATATAGTACGGCGCTCGCGGTAGCTCTGGATCGAGTCTATCGGTGCCCTCCACCTCAGCCTATGTTGTAAGTGTAAAAAACAAAAAAAAAAACAAAAAAAAAACAAAAACAAAAAAATCGAATTTGCAATTTAGAAAGATATTGATATTGATATGCCAAAGAACGACAACAAGAACACGCTGCGTGTGTGTGTGTGCTTAGGTCAAAATATCCAGCATCCATCTCACAAGCAGAGAGAGCAACGATATTGAACTTGTCTTGTGGTGTTTGTTAACTGTTGTTCTTATCATTGATGTTGTTGTTCATTTTTGTCGTTGTCGTTGCCAGCAGACAGCAGACAACTTTTGCACAACGCCAACTCAAATTCGAAACTCAAAACTAAACGAACACATACCCACGCACACGACGTGAAACTATCAAACACACGCACACACACTCACACACACACATAGACATGCCATTGGCACCACATACTACATGCGTGTACTGCTGCTACTAAAAAGTATTTAGTGAGCTCTGAAATGTATGCTACGGTTTTTGCGTGTAGCCTCCAAATATGTTGGCCGGAAGTGATGCTCGCCTGCTCGCTCTCTCTCCTTCGACCGTTTGAACATGTTTTCTCTGTCTCTGTCTCTTACTTTTTCTTTATATTCTTATATATATATATCTCTCTCTCTCTCTTTCTCTATGTTTGAGGATGTGCAACCGCAACTTGCAACTGGGTTTTGAGTATGAATTGGAATTTAAAGTTGAAGTTTACTTGTTGCCTAACTAAATAGAACCTACTCGTATTATTATATACTTGTACTTGTAATCGTACTTGTTCTTGTACTCTGTACTTTGTACTCTTTCTACCTTGACGTGCTGCCTTGCCTGTATTGGAAACTTGCCACACAACAATGTCATTTTCGTTCTCCGTTATGCTGTACTTTATTTATTTCATTTCATTTTGTTGGCTCTCTATCTCGCTCTCTGTGGCTGTGTGAAACTTTAACTAATTTGCAACTGTCTTATTTTACATTTTCGTACAGTTATTTTGATTGTCGTTTCTGGTACACTTCTGTACGTATTCAAGAGGCTGTTTCCAAGATATTGCCCCAGGCCCACTTCCCCATCGCTCGTTAGTGGTGGGGCTGCTAAGAAACTGTTGCAGCTTATGCTAATGTCATGTACATGAAACCGTTGAATTCTATTGTTCGATTGGTGTAAATTCTCTCTGTTTCTCTCTTACTCTCTATCTCAAAAAATAAAAAGAAATAAAATTACTTCTGTTTTTTCGATTTAACTTTGTTTTTGTATGTGTTGTGTATATATACTAAAATGTATTCTAAGAAGTAATGTCTGTTGCGACTTGTGTCTGACACATTTTCATTTTCAATGCGAATGTGAATGTGAATGTGAAAGCAAAGGAGCTGTAAGTAAAGGTCAATAAATAAATTTGAATGTGAATCTCCATTTGACGAAGATATTGGCCCCGGTAAAACAAACGTCACTGGCTTTAATTCTATCAATACGAGTAGTAATGGAATCAATTCAATTCATTTAAAAACAAAATTAATTACCAAAAATTTGTTTCGATTTCGTTATTTCATTTCGTCCAATAAAATTTGCAGGCTGTACAAACTTATCGAATTACTTTTATATTTGTTGGATACATATATTTGCATAAATGCATTTATTTCATACAAATCTATTAAATGGAATTTATTAAATATGAATAATAATTTCAATGTGCTGTCAGTGTCACATTGCGTGCCAAAATTATGCGAATGTTGGTAAAAAGCCTGCACGACTCTAAAGGAAGCGACAAAAATGTGCATATTGATATATATATATATAAAAAAAACATTTCCACAATCAGAAAATATACAAAAAAAAAAAAAAAAGAAATGCTTATAAATACAAAATATCAAAAACTGTTTCATTAAATGTCCCGATCGTACTCAGTTGTTGTTATGATTTCGTGTTTGTTTTGTACTTTTAGTCTTGTTGCGTTGTCATTCTGACCAATATAATACTTGTAAGACAATCTATATAACACACTTACTTCAAACATACACACACTCACTTACTTACTCAAACACAGTGACTCAATTACACATAAACGTTGAGTGTATTTTCTAATGTTTGTGCTTCTTTTATTCTTGTTACTGACAAACTTTCGATAAGCGCGCATCTCACGCTGTGGATTCCTCCCCATACAACTACAAGTCTCGCCATAAACTTTACTCGCTCCATACACACACACACACACTTACACGTACACATTTCTATGCATATATGCTGTATTTATATCATGTGTGTGTTTTTGTTTTTCCATTTCATGTACCCAAAAAACAAAAAAAACAAAATACTTAAAAAAAACCCGAATAAATTAATACAAATTTGCAGCTTGCACGGAGCATGATCGTGAGTACACGTTTCATTATTTCGAATTTTTCAATTGAATTTTATTTGACTTTTGCTCTGCCCTCTGCTATCAACTATTCACACATTCACACACATACACAGACAGTCACGCAATCACACACACACACATATTTATTCGAATCGCCATTTTTCAAGTGTATGCTGATGTTACATTTTTATGTTAATGTAATTTGTATTCATTTCGAGCCCGAGAAATTCTGTTCGCTGCGCTTTGCAATTGGTTTTCATGTACACAAACGAGTACTCGATTAATTCATATCCTGTACACCCATTTACCTGTCTTCATATATATATATATGTATATAAATATATATACATATATTATCTTTATACTCGTTTACTTGTATATTTGTATTACAATGTTTGTGCTTTCAAAAAAAAAAAAGAGCAGTTAAATAAACATGTTGATTGGGTTCGGTTCGAGCTCTATATTCTTTAATTTTTTTTGTTGGTTTGTTTGTTCGTTTGATGGTTTGTTTGACGGTTTGTTTGACAGTTTGTTTGACGGTTTGTTTGTTGGTTTGTCGGTTGGTTTGTTGCATAATCACATGTCCTGTATATCCGCTATTTGGAATCAGTCATTCAACAAAGCTCCAGCTGCTTCCTAGGCACACTCAACACGTGAACACATTTTGTACATAGTACTCGTATGTATTTGAAGCACAATGAACTACTACCACTACTACTAATTACTATTAATCTGATTGCACAGCTCGCAGACATTTAAGCGCCCATGGTGACAAGCCTTAACTAATCTTCCAAAGAAATCTCCTCTATTATACTCCCAAAAACAGGGTGGCTCCATGCCCAACACATCGAGCAGTGTCCCATTTCTGCTATCGTCCAGCATGCAGTCGATAAGGTCGCGACGGACATCGACGGTGCTGTCATCGGGTCCGCTCGGCTCCGGTTCGGGAATATTGCAACAGTTGGGATCCGGCATGGTAAGACAATTAACTTCCGTATCCGGCACGGTGAGTCCGGTGCCGTTATTGCGGGTCAATGGTACGCGCAACAACAACAACGTCCGAAAGTGTCCGTCACTCAATATCACATTCAGTCAATAATATAATCTGAACGAAATCGGCGAGGCGCAAGCTCCAGCTGATTACGGCCATGAAAATTACAATTACACCGGTTACAACTACAACTACAACAATGTGCGCTACAAGGCGCTGCAACGCAACATGAATCTCAATCTCAATGCGCCAAAATTCTAGAGCAAATATCAATGCGAATACCAAGCAACAAACTAATTTGAGTCGATTGCTATTCGAAAGGAACATTTCGAAATTGGTTGTAAAACTAAACTGAAACATGCTAATATGACAAATAATGACAAACAATGAGAGAAAAATATAAAAAAAAGTTAATTGAATTGAATTGAAAGAATGCAAGAGAGTTGTATGCAAAAGGGGCAGAGGGTAAAATGATGCAAATAATTATATATTACTATCTATATATATATATATATATTACATATATGATATATGCAATACATGTACTTATTACCTAAACTATAATACGTACATACTATATACAATTAACGACTAACCAATCGAAACACATTCGAGAAATGTGCAACAAAAAAAATAATATATATTGTTTTACAATTTTCTTAATTATATAATACGCATTCGTAAATGTACAATAAATGTTAATGTCGCATTGGAAACATATCTGATAAATCTTAATGAAAGTTATTTATTATGCTAAACATAATAGATACTTAGATTTATGGAACCTATAAAACTTACTCTTATGATTGTTATATTATGTACTTGGTAGAAAACTATGATTGTTATTAATTATTATAATTCCTATTAGTATCATAATGTCAGTGTCATTGTTCGCTGTATCATTATTCGCATACATTGAACATTACTTTCATTCGTTGCCGTCATTGTCGTTGCATCATTACATTGCAATTATTATTATTTGTTCACAATAATCAGTAATGCGATTGTTCGTGTTCATTATCAGCATTATTCGCTCACATTATTTTATTTAATGGTCGTCATTGTCATTGGTCAGTGCATCACAACTATCATTGTTTGTTCACATTGATCCTTAATATCAAACTACATTTTTATTATTCGCTAACCTTATCCATAAATATCATTATTCGCTACATTGTCAATAGTATTATAATTGTACCTACTTATGAGTTGTTGCTGCGTAAAATCCATTTGTGTTTTACCACTCGTAACCGTAAAATGAATATGCAAATTGCAAAAACAATGACAAACTCGTTAAAAATGCAAAAATTGCAACAGCAAAAAAGTAATAAACACCCAGACACCTTCACCGAAACTCACATATGGAAATTTAAATAAACATTATTCTGGAGAAGTGAATGAAAATGAATGTCAATTCGTTGGGGGCCCTCTCATTAAAATTTTGCGCGCGTATTGTTGATTTCAATTAGCCATTACAATTGAGAGACCCCTCCCACCCTCTCCCAACAGCACACTCACCCACACACACACAGAAAAAGAGAAAAAGAGAAAAAGAGAGAGAGAGAGAGACATACGCATATGCTGTGTGTGTGTTGATTAAAATGAAAATATTTAAATTGAATTCCCCGCGTACCTTATGCTAGTTAATGTAGTCCATGCAAACGTGATGTTAGTTTTATTTAAACTCCTTATCATTGTCGTATCAAATGAATTAAGCAGTATGTAAGCCGAAAGTGACAATTAATTATTTAAGTAGTTAGTTAATTAGTTAACCACATGCACTAGACTCTTTCATTTTGATTTGTTTAATCAATACACTTTAGCATTATACATAGTAATCTAAGATGACCGTTGTGACAATCGATGCATTTTTGTTCACAGAAAGCGATATTATGTAAGATGGATTGGTACATTAACTACATGTAAATATGTATAAATTTAAATTTAAAACTATCTTTACAAAATTATTGATCCTGTTCGTGTGTTAAGTTTCAGCGTTCAATTGTATTTGCATGTATTTCGCTTGCTTTCAACTTACACTTTACATTTTATTCCCTATTTGAAATGAATTCCTAATCTACATATTTCAATTTACTTCACACATCAGAGTTTTTAAATACATATTGAAACGAAATCAATCAGAGTTTTATCAATGATCGTATTTGGAATAGAGAAAGTGATATGCTAAACGTCAAGAATTATATTGCCGTCTTTGTGCTTATGGGAAGTGTTAAATATTATTAGGGCTGTACCAAGTGCTCAAATTGAGTGAGCACTGTGATAACTGTGAACAAATTACAATTAAAATGATGAAAGTGAGAGATTTTTTGAATCGATTCTTGTTCAATTCCAAAACGATTACTTGATAGAGCGACTTCAGAAACGAACACATTAAATGCATGCTCTCAGATTTGAATATAGAGTATATGATTGTATCTCTCAGTTGTTATGTCGTGCATCTATTGTGATTGTTCATGAATACAAAAAGAGATACGAATCGAGGAAGTTCGCAATACTCTCTTCCACTTGTACTAGTACACATAAATGTAATTTGTCTGTATTGAGAACTTACTTGACTTGCCATTTTACTTTCTGCCCATCTGATTGCACAAGAATATAAATATATGATAAATATATATATCTGGAAATACAACTATTGCAGCGATTATAAATAAATATATATCTCGAAGCGCCGAAGATCGGGAATACTGATGTATTGAATTATCGAAATGAGATCATAAACTATTCATGTACATACTGTAATCATATGTAGTATACGGAACTCTCTATACTCGTATTTGAATGACTGACACTGAAGGCGAAATGGCTTAATGCTAAGGCGCTACTCAAACTAACTAACAAAACTATTGATAACTAAAATAAATACTTAAACTAAAACTAAACCTCAACCTTAACTAAACTTTAATAAACTGACTACTGATGTTAATATGCATTTGTATTTCTACTAAACTCAATTTACAATTAAGTCATTGCGAATTTATTGTACGTCGTAATTGCTTTTTATGTATCGTATTAACTATTTACATACTCGTATATTTAATGTTAGTTCTACATATTGAATGATGATGTGGATAATCAAGTTGCTTTTGGCTGCCTTTGTGCTTGATATTGTTTTCTATTTCTATTTTTCTTTTTATTTGTTCGTGTTTTTTTTTTTGCGTGTTGTGAAGCCCCTTCAACTCTTGAATATTCCCCCGTTCATATGGCTCCCTGTCCAGCCCATTCAGTGTGTATGTTTGCTTAGCCATTTCATTTGTTATTCTTTTCTATTTCTATTTCTATTTCTACTCCCATTTCCATTTATTTCGCTGTACTTACACATCTACCATTGTTATTGTAAGTCATATATTTAAACTTCGAAATGTGCCTTAAGAGTTCAAAAGATATATAAAGTATATACAAAAGATGCGTTGATTATATATTTAAAACGAGATGAGAAAGTATCCACTTTTACCTATACATACATACATATGTATATTTATGAATAAATGTTAAGATTGCTGTAAGTCAAGGACTACAAAGTTATACACCCAAACACTCACAACCACTTCCCCTTAACAGTTGTACCTTAGTAGTAGTTTTGTAGACACTCCACACTCACGGAAACACGCACACACACATGTAAACAGACAAGACCCCCCTTATAACCGTATAGTACGTAATAATCAATGTGTAGTTTCCGCCAGCAGATCCCGTATCCTAGGAACCTCGCGATTCGTAGTCGTACAATATAATGTGTGCATGACTTTGTACCTAGTGAAAATAAACCCAAACATCTTTTCCTCAAATATAAATACTAATAAATAATAATATGCAAAACCAAGTAACAAGTATGTACACATCCCGAATATCGTTAGTTGTTGTCCTTTTATTATGCTATACTAGTACTTTACTATATATACTCGTAATAATCATGTGTATACCCCTCAGTTTCCTCTCTAATTATATTCGTAAATCTGGCTCCTTCGTTGTGATCCATACTAATATATGTTTTATGATCGGTGTGAGCATAATTAAAGTACAATTATTTTTTCGACAGTAATAAGCAAGCTATAGTCAATCCAAAAAAAAAACAAAAAACAAAACAAAACCAAAAAAAAAAAAAAAAAAAAAAAAAACAAATTTATATTCCTCCCGTAATTGTAGTTAAAATTTAACATTCTCTATAGATTATATTGCAAATCGTGTGAAATAACAAAATTGATGGCCTAATTATTTTGCAACAACTCTATTACAGTATCAACTATTCTCCGGACGTAATTAAAAGAACATTTTCAATATAAAAGACATGAAAGCAAGAAATAATGAAAGAAAGCATATAATGATATATATTTTTAAATGCAATTTCGGTCCACTAATGAAACACCAGTAATCAACTTATATTAGCGCTATATGTATACAGCAAATTATATATACACAAAATAACAAAACATTGTAAACGCCCAACAAATATTAAAAATATATTTCAATGAACTCTGAATGTTATTAGGCAGCGTATTTGATGTCACCTGAGCAACAATATTTAAATAATTTAAATGTAATTAGAGAAGATGTATGTGTCAAACACAGCTCAGTACAACAGCATACACTCGCTTCCACCTCTAGACGGATCACCTCAATCATTCAGATGCAAAATGCAATCAGTTATACACCTATTTATACATGCTATACACATAGAATAAAATTATATATTCCTAATGTTAATATGCCACACAAATTACAGTAATATTTTTCGAATTATTTAAACAGAATAACATACATACATGCATACTACACACATATCTACTCGTTATTTGCATATGTATGTACATATATGCAGCAGAATTGATAAAAACACATCATACAACACCGGAATACCGTTGCAATGCACCTTCCATGAGCAGTTCAGTTATATAATGGGCAATCCTAAAATTATGCTACGTATTTTGGGAAATTTGAATTACTTATCTAGCTAATATTGAATCATCCTAATAGTAGGATCTTTAATTAACTTTATGTCTGTTTCTAATCTAATTATTAACTTTAAATTTGGAAGCAAGCATTAAGAATACGATATTTATATACCTAACATACTCACAAACATACATACATATATACGAATGAAATCATGTACCTAGAGCGTACCTAGAACAGAGCAGAATACAAATAACTTGGCCTAAAAGCAATCAAATAAGAAACTAATATTTCATATTATAATATTCTTGTTATCAATACAAAAAATATAAAATACAATATTTTTGATGTCATAATAGATCAACACGCAACTAACAAAATACAACTATTCCCCAGAGCTAGGCCAATTCTAATCTCACAAAAAATACAAATATGTTTAGAAAACTACTACTAAGGTGAATACACACACAGAATCCACGATTCACAATCTCCGAGTCCTATAATGGCCAAACGATTTCAACTATAATAAGAATTCGTCGAGTCTAAAGTCAATTTGCATAGTTGGAGTAATACTTATGAGAAAATAAATATATTTGATATACATATATGTATGTAATGCAAATATCATAATTAATCAGAAGCAAATCGTTAAATACGTTATGTATGTGGAAAAAGAAAACTCTTGAAACTTTATAAAAAGCAAAAGGAAAACATAAATCAACGGAAAATAATATACTATTGACAGCAATTTAAATAATTATTATTGTTGTAGTAGTTTTAGCTTAGTCAACTCTAATTATGAATTTATATAAAAATATATATGTATACAAAAGAGTTACACACTCGTATGGTCTTTGCTCTGTGTGTTATCCAGCAGAACAATACGAACGGGACAATCAAAATTCTACTGACGCTCTTACTTTACGTATTGAGTTTTAAACCTAATGACATATTTACGTTGTTATTGTCATTGTTAGTTTTCGCCAAGTTTGTTAATTATGTTTTTTAACGAATAAGATTTATTCAGCAAACAATCAAACTGCATCATGTCTGAGTTCCTGCGTTGAGGTATACGTTGCATTGAGTTCGATCAATTGATTGATGTATGGTTCACGTTATCGTTTACATTTTTATTGGGGTCTATGACTAGGCATATCGCTATTATTTATAATTATTATATCTAGTGTTTAAACGTATAAATATTAGATTAACTTAATTTTAATTAATGTTTATGTAAAACACAACAAAAACATAACAAAAGGGGAAAACCAAAAGCTCAAACTGGACTGAACATTTAAGAAGAATTAAATAATGATTATTATTATTATTATAAACATAATTTAAACATGCAAAATGATTATATTTAATGGGTTTTTATATATGTATGTAAATCTGATTGTATGTATGATCATTCCGGTTTTTTGTATGTGTGACACCTAAAATAAACAAACTACGTACTATATACGTATATACATATATATGAAAAATGAAAAATAGAAAAAAAACAAAAAGCGTATCAAATCAACTCTGTCTCTTGTGATCTATTGTGATGCTATGAGAGTCCAAGCAGCACGCAAAACTCTTTTAATGCCTGTTAAAGTTTTAAACACAATTCTATGATCTACATACTATATTCTAATACTGTACTGTACTCTACTCTAGTCTATGCTATATGCAATACAATTTGGCGGAACCTGCTTGGGTAACGAGAAATCTTGAAAACAATCATGCACAATAAAAGATACAAAAAAAGAAAACCTAGATACTAAACTATATACTTATATACTCTTTCATATACACTACTTCAAGTAAATTGTGTGCCCCGCCCTTTGTTTTTAGATTTTGAATGTGCTATCAAGATCTTTATACCACACTTAAAGTAAAGTACAATATACTTACGATTATGTATGTAATTATCTAAAAATACGTACAACGGACAAGTCAAGACATTCAAGATGCAGGCAGTCTCTTTACCATCTAAGTAGCAATTAGATATTCAGATTGAGCAACTCTCAGCAGTTTACAGTTTAAGGATACTGACAATGTACGCGTACAATTTAACTCGATAAACAAAACAATTGAATTTAAATGTTTAATAAATATGTGTGGAAACGAAGTCAAGTTGTATTTTATTGATTTAGAAGGCTTTCAGCTTGTAAAACTCGCAAGTTCAACTTTTTTTAGGATTATAAATTTAGATAAGTTGGAGAAAGACAGAAGGCTGGTAAGGCATAAGGCTTATCGAAGACGCGACTGCTATTCGTGATTTAAAAACAGCGGATCTAAACTACATCGATGCGGTTCCGCCTCATAGTTGTACTCCTGTCGATCGAAGAAACTTTGTCCCATATCCCGTGCCAAGTCGTCCGACTGCTCGGTGTTGGCGTCGGCAATGAGCAGCTGCAAAAAGGTAGTTAGTTATCATTTACATATTTGCAATTGAAATGTTTATACTCACCTGAATTTCGCGGGAAACAAATGCTTTGGTGGCTTCGTTCAGCTTTTTTTGGGGTTGTCCAATTAATGCATTCTCCAGAAATATGTAAGCATCACTGCGATAAGTAGTTATAAGAATAAACTTTAATATAACCCATTCTAATTACTTGCCTCATACTGACGCCTCCCAGTTGCTCCGGCTCCGGTTGCGGCTCATTGCGACGTATCGCATTTAAAACAGCAGCTGCTTCGTATTCGCATAGCGTAGACAGATCCGACATTTTCATCAGCTCCAGCCATTGATTAATGTTATTGAAACTGAGTGAATCGCAGTCTCGATTTACAGATTGCTCAGCATTCTCGTAGCTCTGACAAATGAAATCTAAGTGTTTTAAATTAATTTAAAACCGATTTCAATTAGTTTTACGCACTTACCAATTATTTTTTGTGTGTCATGGCGACGTGCTTGCGCTACTGTTTCCAAATTGTCGCAAGTGCAGCCATTTTCTTTGAGAAATTCTAGCACTGTTTTCTTAGTGTGCATAGACAAATCTTTCTTTTTTGCAGAAACATCTTTATCACTGTTTACATTCATTTGTGCATCCATTGTCAACAATAGGCGCCTTTTGTTGACGAACAGCTGTTAAGGGGCTGTGCTGCCCAATCGTTGCAAAGTGGCTACATCATCCCTGGTTTAAATAAAGTCACGAATGAATCAATTTATATATAGAAATATGCAACCATTTTATTTCAATGAATTGCTTACATATAAATATATATATTTATTTTGAAAATGATGTATATATAAAAATAGCGTATGCTTTGTTTGCAATGACTAAACAGCTGCATCTGAATGACACTTTGTTGCATAGTGTAGTGTAGTCGACATGACAATTGCTCAGTGTTAGAAGACGAGCGAGAGTGGACGGACGCGCCATCGTACTGTGGATTGTGCACCAGCGCACTGATTAGAATTCCTTTTGTTTCGAAAGAAATGTTATCAACATAAAGCAAATGCTAGTTTAGTTACCCTTTAAGTGCAATAATTTGTTTAATTTGCTTTTGAAAAAATAAGGATTATCTCCACACGAAATTGTGTCGCTTTAAAGTGCTCCCAACAACAACACAACAAAGGAAAGTTACGACGAGAACAGTTAAAGTGACTCACGATCTTCAATTGCCAATTCTCATTGTCACTGCCTGTTGTGCGACATCCGCATTGCGTTCCAACAACAATCGCAACAACGAAACGAGCTTTTTATTATTACTATATATATATATTGTATTCGTCCTCGACTGTATAAGGCAATGGAGGTAGAGCAGGGGGGCGAACGAGAGCTGGGCATGAAGCAGAGACATCGCAAACACATCGAGGAAAACATCGACAAGCTGATCAAGTGCACCGACTACAAGAAGATCATTCACGAATCTGTCCGTTACGGTCTGCTCTCTGACACGATGCGTCATAACATCGAGGAGCTCAATGGAGAGGCATACAACATGCTCAAGATGGATCAGAAAGATCAGGAAAAACATCGCAAATACTTCCTCAAGATCACGAAACGCGGTCCTCATGCCTATGAGAAGCTGAAGAACATATTAAGTAGTCTTGGCTTCGTGGAGGCGTTGAGGATTCTTCACTCGGTGGACATTCAGAACGGTGAATTTATCTCGATAAATCAGCGACCGAGCAGCAGCAGCAATAACAACGTAGTGATCTCCAATTCGAATAATCACTTTTAACAACGACAACGGCAACAACAACGGCAAGTTGGACACCGACATTGTGGACAATGGCTTGGTGAGTCTTTGCGCCCGGAGAAGCTGGCATTTTTGCTCGACTGATTCCCAATGGGACTGTCCAAAGTATCTAGAAGAAACTTTCATTTCCCCACGCCCCACGCAGCACAATCCCAACCGAGCTGACCTTTCAAATCTTTGCAGAAATCGCCTTCGGATCCCGAGTGGCGCTTGCAGCCGTATACGACGCCCGTGGTGGGACAAACCCGTGTTGTCATCAAATCGGATCGTATTCACACCGCAAAACTGCCCTGCTACAAGATGCAATCGCAGCACGATCGTGGTGTGTTGCTCATTGTGAACATCATTGATTTTCTCGATCCCAGCAAAAAACGTTCGGGCGCCGAGTGTGATGGCAACTCCTTGATACACGTCTTTCGTGAGATCGGCTTCACCATCTTCCACTATAACAATCTCAATCAAGAGGAGTTCTTCAGCACACTACATAAGTTAACCGAGTCGGAATATGTGAAACGCACTGAATGCTTTGTCCTGGTGCTGATGACGCACGGCGAGCGTGCCAATGCGAAGGATCGCGTGCTGTTCAGCGACGGTTCGCTGAGTGAGGTAAAGAAGATCACCGATCATTTCCAGGCGGTCAAGTGTCCACACTTGCGGGATAAGCCCAAGGTTTTAATCTTTCCTTTTTGTCGCGGCGACAAAGCCGACAGCGGTAGCGAGGTTCAATTGTCGCCGATACCGCAGATGCCGCAGGTGCAAACCGAAAGCATCACGTACACCAATGTGCCCACTTTAACCGATCTGTTGGTGGCCTACGCCAGCGTGCCCGGCTACGAGACACATCGCGATCCAAGCGATGGCAGCTGGTATATACAGAAGTTGTGCGATGTTATTGCCAAACATGCTCACGACACATCCATGGAGGATTTGCTAAAGCTGACGCAAGCTGCGGTGGCCAACATGCGCACCTCTAGAGGCGACTTGCAGACTGCCCAATATGAGAACAACGGATTCAGCAAACAGCTGTACTTCAATCCTGGATTCTACCTCGATCCAAACACTGCCAACTGAGCATTTTATATGTGTTTTGAGCATTCCCCCTACTCGACAGTCTGATTGAAAGTGCATTTATACTGGTTTCTCTTGTTTATACATATCCCATATCTTCTATCACTCGGACAGTATATTTTTATATTTGTATTTTTAAACTCTACTCAAAAGGATAGAAAGGAAATCGTAATTGTGACAAGTAATTGGCAACATCAAAAAGTATTTGCAAGTATTTCAAGTCTGCCAGATCCCTATAAACAGAGGGATCTTAAAGATTTGGTAGGTGCTATATCACAAATTTCATATTTTTGTATGTTTGTTTATCTATAAACAAAAGCACAAATTTAATAACTTATGCCATATTTAAAAATATATTTGTTCTTGATATAAGTGCTAGTAACACAGGAATGTCATGCTTAATCTGCACAGATTAAGTTAGTTTTAGAAGTCGCGATTATCAATTTGATTTTTGAACAAATTTAAGAATTATTCATGCACAAAACAAAACCTGCCTTTGCTCACACTTAATTTTACCCTTAATTCTCTGAAGTGTTCTTACTTGATCTATTTCTTTTTCTATTGTCTTAAATGTATGTGATTGTTCTATTCCATGCATATGTCTAGATCTCTCTCTATTATTTAATTTCAAGTCCCATATCTGCCAATGTGAAATACTCACGTATGATAATTATATATATTTTTGTTGTATATACAAACTATGCTTTGTACAATAAATCATTTTAAAATTATAAACACACTTATTAAATTATAAAGTTAGGTGCCTAACTATGCAGTTTAGTCATCGACTTCGTCGAGCTCCTCCAGATGAGATAATTGCAATTTTCCTGCTGCACGGCTTTGGCTGCTGATCGTTTGCTTTATTGATTTCTTGCTGGATTTCTGGCCAATCACGTACTCGGGCATCACCAGTTTGGAGTCGCGTTGTTGTGGCTTATCCAGCTCTACATCTTCTACTTCAGTTTGCTGTAATTGCTTGAGGTTGCGATTCAACTTGCTCTTCTTCTTGAACTCAATCTTGTGTCCTGCGCCCGCTCCGTTGTCTAAGTCCTCGTCATCCATCTCGGTTTCACGCTGTGCATCCATTTCCCGCAGAAAGGATAAAGCAGCTGCCGAATTGGTTTGATCCGAGATGTCGACGTCGGACAGCGAGTATTTCTTCCATTTGTGTGGATTAACCTGATAGTCGGGTGTCTTACGCGGCTTCAGGCAGCGTGCCAGTGGCATCTCTGGCTTCTTGAATATACTCTCCTTGCCACGCAAACGACGCAGCTTCTCATCGTCCTCCGCATCGTTGTTGCCCAGTTGAATGCTGCGTCCCTGGCGATAGTTCATCCGCTGCTGGCGTGTGTCTAGCGCTTTCATTGTGTATGGCTTCGCGCTGCTCTGGTCGAGAGCTGTGCCTTTCAGTGTCTTGCTTGCATCATCGAGGCAAGCAAAGAGTGCATCACGTTTTGCACTAAATTCTTGCATTTTATGATTTTTGTTTGTGTTTGCAAGTATTTGTTAGAAATTTGAAAATGGTGCTGTCAACTTGATGCAAACACAGCTGTTTTGAGTGTGCAGAATTTGATGATCTTTCCAACACTCAACAGTGCCGGTGTGTAGTCCAGTGACTAGAAGTGTGCGTGCTCTGCGAAAACTAAATAAATTTTACAAAATTCAGGTGCATACATTAAAAACATAAAAACTAATCGATTAAGTTGTGTTTGGCTCAGCAAATGCAATTGTCTATAATTGAGTGTAAAGTATTTCACTTGCTAAACGGCAAAACTAACCCATCTCTAAAGTCTCCATGTGCCAGGCGACAACGGTGGCTTGCAACTGCAATAAATTGTTGTTCATCTATTAGAGTACAATATTTTTGGTGATATAATTTCAAAATTAACATTAGCAACGACTTATTGTATAAAGCATGCGGTGAATGTAGATTTATTAGGGTTTTATTTGTTGTCACACCAGTGCTGGGCTATTATCGGGGCTGTGTAGCAACCCTGCAGGCAGTGTTGCAAAATACATTATTGACAGCTGGCAGGCAGCTGTTTTGTATTTAGAAGCAGCAATTCATAAAATAATATAAAAACGGAAACTTGAACAACGCTGGCTTTCATTTGTTGACAGTTCGATGTTTAAAAACGGATTTGAATACTCTATAAACTGTGATTAACTGTGATAGCGAGAATGTCCTTGCAAACAGCGTTGACATTTATGTTCACAATATTAACTTCCGTTGGCATTGTAGCTGCGATTATTTTGTTGGGTAAGCAACAAACCACAGCTGCAACCACGCGACGCGGAGTAACAAAGAAAAAAAAACAACAAAATAATTATAATCGAGAGTGATTAGTTAATATATTTGTGTTCGGTTTACAGGTTGGTTTCTCATTTGGAAGGCGTTTCTGTCTAAATTCCGTCTGGTTCGTGAACTGCTGGGTCAAGAGGAGCTGGAGGATCAACCACAACTCGTTGGCGAGCAAAATCAAAACGTTCGCGCACGCAAAGCACGTCGAGACTAAGCTAAAACTATACCCACAATAATACATATACCCATACATATATTCAACAACTGACACGATGAACATACGTTGCGCCAAGCCCGAGGACCTCATGACCATGCAGCACTGCAATCTGCTGTGTTTGCCAGAGAACTATCAAATGAAATACTACTTTTATCACGGCCTCACCTGGCCCCAGTTGAGCTACGTCGCCGAGGACGATAAGGGCGGCATTGTGGGTTACGTGCTGGCCAAAATGGAGGAACCCGAGCCGGGTGAGGAGAGCAAACATGGACACATCACCTCGCTGGCGGTGAAGCGTTCCTATCGTCGCCTCGGTCTCGCCCAGAAGCTGATGAACCAGGCCTCGCAAGCGATGGTCGAGTGCTTCAACGCACAGTACGTCTCGCTGCACGTACGCAAAAGCAATCGCGCTGCCCTCAATCTGTACACCAACTCGCTGAAGTTCAAGATCATCGAGGTGGAGCCGAAGTACTATGCGGATGGCGAGGATGCCTATGCCATGCGTCGTGATTTGCGCGAGTTCGCTGACGATGACAACAAGGGGCAGCGCAAGGACGACGAGGAGGGCGAGAAGCACACACACAGGGGCACCTCGGGTACTCACAATCACAGTGGTCATGATGGTCACTGCTGCTGAACAGCTGCAAAATTCTTACAAATCGGCAATGGAAGTAATACAAAAAAAAAAAATGGAATGCTGGCTGCATTGTAGTTTTGCATTTTTATGCGTTAGGTTTTGTATTTATGTAACACATAAAACATAATAATAATTAAACGGTAATGACTAAAAAACACCCAAAAATATTAGTTGATCTTGATTTTTGCAAAGAGTAATTAAACTGCAAAAACAAATGTAGAGATTATAAATCCTTTTGCGGTTTCCCCATCAATTCCTTTTTTGTTTACTGTGCAGCCACGTTGCATTGTGATTTTTCCCGCCAAAAATTTTGCAAACTTTGGCAAGGTTTATTTCTCTGCTAAATTGAAGTCGTAGTTTCAAACCTGCAAACTGTTCTCAGTGCCTGTTTTCCAATGCCATAAAATTGCAAAAGCTGCGCTTGCTACATAAATTCCCCCTATTTCAGTACATATGCCAAAAGAGCCTGCACAGCGTCGGCGCAGAACTGTTTAGCCGCAACAGCTGTTTGCGTTTGGCACGTGCACTCAGTTGGCGCCAAAGCAAAACAAGTGAGTGCAAAATCCTTGCGCTGGCGAGAATTGTACCCCGCAAATCACAGCTGTGTGTTGTCAAACGTCAAACTGATGCTGCTGCTGCTGCTGCCGCTTACATTGGGTTTGGCTACATACGCTGCCAAATAAACGGCGTTAGTTCGTGAGGCGCTGGCTGAGCACTAACGTCACGGTCACGGGTAATTTTCAAACGTACGTAATTTCGTATTTTGTCATCACAAGCCAAGCACAGTTGCAAACAAGCTACGGAAAAAATGAGAAAAATCATAAGAAAACGATAAATGGATTTTTAGTGTACTTAGTGCGCGCAGCTTAAACAAATTTAAATTTGACAACACTGAAAACGCGTGCGAAAAGTTCTTACGAAAGTTCTGATTCTGTACATGTGAATGTGTGTGTGCGCGCGCTTTAAAAGTGAAAGCGTAAGGAAAACAAACAGCGCAGTGTCTTTGAAATTGCGATACATTTAATGTGTGATTTAGTTGAGTCAATAAACGTGAAACAAAGCCTTCAAAACGAGTGGATTCTGTTTGCCTGAGGAGGCGCTCGAAAGCCGCGTTAAGCCGCTAGACAAAAGGACTCGAAAGCAGCTGTTATTGTTGTGCCCCAAACGGGGTCAAAAGTTCGTGTGTAAGTGACGTTCCGCAGTCCGCAGTCCGCAGCCCGCAAACTGCAACCCGTGGCCCACCAAGCCCACTGTCTGCCTAATTTCGCCGCATACAACTAACAAACTGTAGTAATACTTGTTAAAAGCTCTCAAGAGCAGCTGTCGCGTGAGTGCGAGGAGTGCAGCAGCATCTGCAGCTCCAGCAGCAGTAGCAGCGGAGAAGAAGACGCTGGCCAGACAAAAGCGCTAGACAAGTGTGCCCAAATAGCCTACGGAAATAAATACATGTATGTGTCGTATGTGCATGTGTGCAAGTGCACTCATCTGTGTGCGCTTGTGTGTGTATGAGTGTGTGTAAAGTGTAAATATACAAACGCAAAGACAAACTAGGCCAATTCGCGAGAGAGACAAAACGACAGAGAGCTCAGACAAAAAAAAAAGCAAAAAGAAAATATAAAGCACCAGCAGAAGAAATAACTGCAAAGTTCTGGCACATTTGTCAATGACTGTGAGGCCAACGACTCGCGTGACTGGGAACAGCTATAACAATAACTCGCCTTCCCTTCTCCTTCGCATACACACTCACCTGCACCCTCCCACAGGGTGTTCTAGGTAAGTCAGAAGCCGCCGCATCACTTCAAAGTAAACTTAAGCAGCGGGTGTAATGACATTTGTCAAACGGCATAAAGCCAGTACATGCCCTGCTTTTACCACCCCCGAAACATCATAATGATCAGCACACACATAATTATAATCGCTGTCAGTGTCAACAGGGAACATGAGTTGCGACTGTCACTAGCAGCAGCAGTAGCAGCAGCGGCATCATTTTTAAGCAAACACTTCACCCCTCCCTATGGAGTGTTTACTACTTTCGGTAGTGTCGTTGTTGGAGTACGTGTTTGGCTCAGAAGATGTCAACAACTTTTGCTTGGCAAGCGGAGATTCTGGCAACTTCACATGTTTCGTGCTTGTTTATGTCACGTTGTTGAGAAGCGGCGAGAGGAGCGACTGTCAAAACTCTTTTTCGGCACTGTTTGCAGTCGAGTTTCCGTTTCCGTTTCTGTTTCCGCTCTTTGCTTGATTGATGCCCACAGCACGCGCTCTAGTTATTAAACTTACTTAGTTGTGTGAAGTCGCCATCGGTCGCCGCAAATAATGACGATGCCTTCTGCCCTTGCCCCCGGCCCCCTGCCCTCCACATCACATTACATCTCAGTAGTTGTCGTTGTTGTCGTCGTCGTCCTCCTGGCGCAGTAATTTTTCATTCTGGACTGTCTCGCTCTCGGTCTCGGTCTCGCTTTGAGTGTTTATGGCTTCAATTCAATTAAACAACTGGGTCAGTTGTGGCCGCATTGCCAGCTAGAAACTCGCAACTCGCAACTGGCTTCGGCTCGAAACCACGCCGTCTAGTTGTAGTTTCCTCCATTTGGATGTGGGCAAAAATCAAGTTGCAGCGTAATTAATTTTCAGCATAGGCCGTCGTCGTCGTCGTCATTAGCGAATGCATTTGCCGCAAATGTTGGCTTGAGAATCTCTCACCTCTCGCTCGTCTTGCCACTTGCAGTTACCAACTTTTGTGTGAAAACTGAATAATCCAAATGCGCCGCGAGCTAAAATAAAATTGATGAAATGCCAGCGAGATAGCAAATGGAAAACGCGAGAAGAAAAATATGTAGTTCGATTGAACTTAAAGCGTCATTAATAGCCTCATTAAATGCGATTTCATGCTCGCAATTGAGTTATGAAGCAAAGGGGAACTGATTAAAGACAACTATAAGTTGATTTACCAAGCAGGCGAATTGAATAAAAGCCCCACGTATGCAGGACGGAAAGTGCAGAGTGCAGCTGCTCAAAGGAATAGCGAGTGGGTCATTTACCAAGGAATTCAATTACCAGAAGTCATGATTCTCTAGCTGATTGATACGTGATTGATAGCGGAAAAGTCACCACGAGGAAACGGTTTTTATTGATATCAGTAATCACACTGATTGATAGTCATAAAGTGTGTCCCAAACAAGGAATTGTTTCAATACATTTGTTTAAGGAATGTTGAAGTAAAAAAAATTTAAATTAGTTTGTGTTTATTTATAATATATGCTCACTAACATTTAACAGACGATTTGTTTGCAAATTGTTCATCCAAAACAAGAAGATGATGCAATACTCTGAATACAATGCATTTCATATAATAGATTAAGCAATTAAATAAACTGCATTTGCTGATTTACAATATTATGCAATTATCGTCCTTATAATGGAACTACAAGCTATTCAGATGGATAATAAAATGGAAAATGAATTACTGAAAACAATATGTTATTAAATTGGTGTGTTTTTGTTTTCGGAATTTAGTTAATTATCTTCCTAGTTGATACGGAAAAACAATTTAAAAACAGTTTAGCTTAGTAGAATAATCGCGATATCAGGCATATGTGTAAAAAGTGATGCTGAATTTACAAATTCGAAAATAATAATTTGAAAAGTTAAAAAAGTTAACATATAAATTAAATTAAATGAAAAAAAATAAAGAAAATAGGATATTAAACGCATGAGTAAGTTCCCAGAAATCAATTAATAATGAAAATTGACATCGCAAATTATTTACCTTAAAGGAATAATCAAAACGACTTTACAAATTGGTAGATAAACTATAAATTTAAACTAAAAACTAAAGCAAATATAAAGTTAGGATTACTTAAAATTTATTTCCAAAGTTTAAAAACCAAACATTTATTAGGTGAATAACAATAAGAACTGCTGATGGCAGCAAGTTGGGGAAAATAAACTAGATTTAACTTATGCTATCTGCTGGAAGTCATACTTTTCATGCCCAATTTATCGTCTCTTCTTTGAGACCCCCATCCCCACCAATTTCAAGCTAGCATACTATTTATTTGTTTATCCAAGGCCATTTATTAATACAAATTTGGGAATTTCCGCATGTTTTTGGCACAAGTTGCTTGTGGCAAATAAAACATGAAATGTCCATTAAGCATGCTCTTTTTTATTGTATCGCTTTGATGTTTATGAGGCGATTAGTTTCCAAAAGAAACTGCCTATTCATTAAAAAAGCAAAGTGGGGAGCTGGGAGCTAAAGTTTTCGATAAGTTTTTTAGCAACATTATTTTGCAGCAATGATTTGGACTTTCGGAGGTGCTATAAGCGGTATTTATCTCTCATCGATTTAAATGTCAGCCGAAATTTGTCCTGCGGGAGTCAAGTGTGAAACTTTGTGCCCAAAACTTTATTTGCCTCGCCTGCGCCGCGTCCAGAAAGCAGAGAACAAGAAACATACTGCTAAAGTTGATCAATGAAATTAAAAAGATTTATGATTTCGAGTTGTGCAACTTTTGAAATGAATGAATCCGAAAATGTGCCAGCAAATATCCTAAACACACGCACACAACTGCACAAAAATATATATAAAAATATATGTTTGTAAATACATACGTATATATGAACAATCAACGACGTCCGCTCGGGGAGATGAAAGTTTGCAAGTTTCAAGTGTCATCCCCATTACTTTGAATTGCAGTCATTTCGGTTAATGCGCGCGGACTCGGATTCGGATTCGGACCCTGACCAGCAGGTTGCCAGGTTTTGTCCATTGAATGCTCCACGACCCCATCCCCCTCCCCACCCTGCACATTGACCAATAAAAAGGGCAACCAAAATAAAAATAAAACTTATAATAATCAGCAAACAAAAGCGCGTTACTTTCTATTAAATTCGAAAGAGGTTCGGGTTCAAATTTTCGGTTGACCCAACAGCAAAAAAAAGAAAATGCACAAAAACTTGCAAAAAAAAAGAAAAAGAAGTGAGGTGGATGGAAAGAAAAAAAAAAAAAATTGTGTAAAGGGGGGGGGGGGGGAAAAAACAACGAAGCCGAGGCAAAAAAAAGTCAAGTAAAATACAAATTATGTTAATTTAAAGTGAAGGCTGCTGCCCGAATGAATGAAAGAAAAATACGTCCAAAGTGTTTAAACGCATTTGAACGCAATGCATACAGAAGTGACAGGACCAAGAGGACTCTGTAGGAGCAACAGCGACTTCGCCTCAACAAAAGCCTTTCTGGATTGTGGCTTCGCCCATTCGCCTTCTCCCGCACTCTCTGGCTGGGGGGCTGGGGGTCCAACAAAAGGCCGCATTCGCCAAACGCAAGTTAACCGAATTTTCAAGTAGTCTGGACAGGACTATTGCGACTAGTCTCCCACTCTTCCTGGACATCCTTCCGGCCTGTGCTTTGTGGCTGTGACTTACGGTTTGTTTGAACAAAGACGCGCCGGGTTCAAGTGGCCAACTTGAAGAATGGAAACAGCGCTGCCAATGGAATTGGAATTGGGAATGGCAATGGGAAGCGGAAGTGGAGGCGGAGACGGAGAAGGAGTTGATGGAACAATGGGTGAAGATGTGCCATCCGTTTGACATAATTTAGCTTAGGCACGCTAATTTCTGATGCAGCCTCTGCGCCACGCCCATAAATAATGACCTGTTTTTTGTGCGAAATTTGTTTGCGTTTGTCTCACTGGCCAAATTAAATATGAGCCACGACTTCAGGGAGGAGGAGGAGAAGACGCCCAATTGTTGTTATAATGAAGCGAAAGGTGTTGCCGAAGGCGTGGGTCAGAAAACTGCTGTTGCCAGATGTTTCTTCAATAGACCTTCTCACCCATCTGCCCCCAGGCACACACATACACACACTGTGACAGTCACACACTTACAACAAGTCGAAAGTGTGACAAAAACAAAAAACAAGTAGAAAACTGAATGGAGAAGAGCAAAAAAAGTGAGCGCAAAAAATAAACAAGTCGCTTCTTGTCGGTTGCTGAGCGCTAAACAAGCAACGGCTTGCTTATCGTTTGCCGTTACAGTTACCGTTATGCCGACGCACACTGCGCGAAACTTGGCGACTTGCGAGTCTGATATTCGCAATCATTCTATGAGTATGAGTTTTTGTGAGGCAACTGTAAACATGAAAGCATTTTATTAAAATCAAGCAAATTGTAAATATTTTTGTGGTCTGGATTTTCGGGGTCATTCAACGCTTGGCTTAATGCATTTGTTTCTGTAGTCTTGGCAGACAGCAAGCATACACTCTCAGACAGACACACTTTATGCTGTCAATTCCGCACACAAGCGAACACTTAATATCGACACCACTTGACAGCTGGGCACACTTAAAAAGACGCCACTGTGCTGCGGTTCGCTTAAGTTGGCTACTTAATTTGTCGGTTTGCCGAGAATAGACAATGTATGCTATTTAACTTTAAGTCCTTGCTTACGGTCTATCAACATCAATTCATTTCTCTCTCTCTCTCTCTCTTTAATAATGTCTTTGATGCTTCTATCGTCGAAATCTCTGAAATTCTCTGTCTATAAGTGCGCAGTTTGAAGCTTGTATTTAAAGCAAATATTTGCAAATATTTCAACAAAAATAACAAACGCAAATATTGATAACCTTAACTAAACACACAGACTGCAGACAGACAGCAGCAATTTCTCGCAGTGTGCAGACTGTCTGTGGCCGGGGGCCAATGCATATGGTGGCCTATCCACATGACCCGCATATCATCAGCCGACTGGCGTTTGCCTTTTGGCAGCCCGCTCAAACAAAAACAACAGCAAAAGCGCCTTGGCAAATTTAAACAACGTAAATGGAAATGGCGTTGGAAAAGAAAACGAAACGAGACGAAACGAAAAAAATGTCACGCATACGCCGCGTTGAACCTTTTTCTATGCTTCCTTTCCGTTTTTTTTTTTTTATTTTTTTTTTTTTTTTTGGCTTGGCTTGGTTGCTAGTCAGCTGCCTGAACGCGCTTAAAAAGTGTGTAGTGTGGGCGGCGGAGGAGGATGAGACTGTAAATGGAGGGCAAGCAAGCAAAGCGAGCGAATCAACGAACTAACCGAAGGAACCACTTTTGACTTTTCCTTGGCTGCAAACTATTTGCGAGGCTGCCGGCTGTCAAAGGCAATCGGCGCCAGGCAGCGCCAAATCAAATGCCCAATTTGCTATATCGCCCATACGCCACATACGCCGCCGCGTATTCTAAAAAACTGGCAAGCCGAGCAAGAAAAGTGGAAAATTATTAAGAGAGCGCATGAAAAGAAGCCTGCGACAAATTGTGGAAAATTGAAACGGCGTGTAGACGCGTGCTTTGGCGAATAGAGTTTTTGCATATGAATGATTTGAGAGCATTTTATCAGTGACTCAATTTGCCGCAACTTGCCCACTTCACCACGCCGCCACACAGGAAGGCAGGTCAGCAATTTTAATTAAATCGTTGCTGTGAAATTGTTGCGTTTAGCGTGATGATGCAGTTAATTAAAATTTAGTTTTCGTTTTTCGCAAACTCTTTGCCATGTGTGGGATTATTTGTATCTGTGTGTGTGTGCGCAGTGTGTTTGTTTGTCTATCATTGGGAATGAGCTGTCAATGCGGCTTATGTGCTGCCAACTATTGACGGCTATTTGATTATGGTTAAACATTTGGCCAAATTGCACGCGCGCTGCTGCAAAGTGCATTAGTGTCCACACCACTCGCAGTCTCTTTCTCCTGCGCTATGTTTGGTTGTTAGGTGCCGTGAATTGCCAAAATATTTTCATTAATTAAAAGAAGGCAACGAGGCGGCTCCCCAGGGGATAAGCTAAACACAAGCCAGCCACATGGACCAAAGTCAAATGTCAACAAGACCGCAATTATATATATTATAAATATATCTATGCGCCAACTTACATATAAAAGTACATATATATACATATATATATATATAATATATATATATATGTGTATGTATTTGTGCGTTTTTTTCCACATTTTATTATTTTTATATCATTTCTCTGGTCTTTTGTATGCTTTATGCTAATGTGGCTGGGCTG
Organism: Drosophila siamana; assembly: GCA_035047445.1. Classification (NCBI taxonomy): domain Eukaryota; kingdom Metazoa; phylum Arthropoda; class Insecta; order Diptera; family Drosophilidae; genus Drosophila; species Drosophila siamana. Next base: position 638,910 of record JAWNPP010000044.1, read on the forward strand.
GCGCTGCGACTGGTGCCATAAAATGTGCTAATACACAGGAAAAGCGGGAGGCGCATTTGTAACTTTGCATTTAAAAAAGCATTATGTTAAAATCTGCCTACGGTCATAGCCAGCAGTCGGCAGTCAACAGTCAACAGTCAGCTGGGAATGGGAATCGGAATGGGAATGGGGATGCTGAGAGGTACTGGAGGCCAGGATGAGAGAACGAGGACCATAGACGCCACGATGCGCAATTAGATTTCCGCTAAAGCGGATTTCGTGATATCGCGTGACTTGGCGGCCCACAATTCAGAGCCCAGCCAACAGCATCAGCAGCAGCAGCAGCAGCGTTGGATTATATTTAAAAATCAGAGCGCAAAATTGTACAAAATGACAACGGCAAGAGCGGCAACAGCAGCAGCAGCAGCAGAAGCAGCAGCAGCAGAGTTGGTAGTGAAAAGCGTCAGGGAAGCGTAAAATGAAAACAAGTTGCTGGGCGCGCATGTAGGGCGATGAGGCTAAAACCAGAATGGCAACAACAATTACAGCGACAGCGACAATAGGAAATGACGACATGAATAACAAGAGCAGCTACAGCAGCGACAGATGGCGTTGCCAGCGGAGGGAGACGGGCCAGGGGAAGGGGCAGGGGCTGGAGCTGGGAGTAGGCACCGCATCGAATGATAACAGGCGCAAATATCAAGGATATTAAAAAAGTCAAGCTGGGTGCAAATGCTCGCGTATGAATGCTGAATGGCACAACTCGAGGGAGTTGTCGCCGTCACTCGAGGGGGGGACGACGGAGGGAGGCTGGCAGCAGCCAGGCACTCTGCTGCTTTTGTAGTCGCCTTTGTCTTAGTCCAAGTGTTGTAAACGTGGCAGCGCCTTGTTGATGCGCGATACCATCGACAAGGGTCCTTCCTCCCCTGCAACACTTTTGCGACCAAAGCGGAGGACCAATGTCGTGAAGCTGTCGAAGCAGTCGCACAATGAGCGTGAATTAATGGGCAGACTTTAGATGTATCTCAAAATAAGTTGACTCCCCACCCCATCCCGCCTCACACTCCAACACAAAACACAGCAACAGCAACAGCAACAGCCACAAACAGCAATGACAACGCCAACGAGAAGGACCTGGACATGTACAGAAGACAGAAGACTTGCTGGCTGCTGTTGGCTCTTGTGTGCGCCCTTTAAATGGGTCAAGCGTCTCCATTCTGGCCGAGGATTTCGAGTACGCATAAAGTATGCCTAATCTGCTTTCTAGCTGATGAATCTCAGATGTGCTACGTTCTTGCAGCAAGCAGCACAATAACAGCCAGCAGCAACGTCGACTTAATTACACCAATTGCCTTAATTATTCCCATATCAGCCAACCATTTCCACATTTCAAAGGGCCCCATAATTAAATGAAACTGTAGTAGCAACTTTAAGCGCTTCTCTCGTCTCCTCTCACCTCGCCCTGCCTCGTATTATCTCAAACTACCTGTGGTTATAGATTGTGTATAGCCCCCGGCAAATTGGCTGTGCTATTGAAAATTTGCATGCTTCTGCCACATTCAAGATAAACCTGCTAAAATAGAGTAGTTGTTGAACTGTAGTAGATGGAATTAGGAATTACAGTTAGACATGCGAACGTAAGCATGATAATATTATGGTTAATCAATAACAAATTTAAAGACAACTCTTGCGCAATAATATAATTATTAAATTACCAAAAAATTGAGAGAGAGAGAGTATTAAAGAACACAATATATAGTATACATAGGTTTTTGTAAATGAAACAAACATTTCGCAACAATAAATAACGGTTTCAACAGCGTTAAATAATATTGCATTATTCATAAGTTGTTGCAATGTTTGGAATATTACTGTTGAAATAATTCACATTTGCAATTTTCTGTTAATGAATTGCTTAAATTTGTAATAAATCGACATACAAATGAAACAGTTCAGAAAAACTTTGTCGAGTATTTTCTTAAACTTCAACCGAAACATCCAATGATGATTATAAATTCCGATAAGGTAGTAGACCAAGTCTAGTCTAGTCAACAGAGGCACGACATTGACCTGCAAAATATGTTGAGAATTGATGTTGGGAAATGGGCAAATCCAGCGGTGAATGCAGGCGCCAATTTTGTGGCAGTTGCTTTGGAATTCGGCGACTCAATTTGGGGGCGGACACCTCGGCGAGACGGGGTGTGGCGTGGCGTGGGATCGTTAATTTATGCAGCCACGGACAGTTATGTGTGCAACAATGTGTGTTTGTGTGGCAGTATAAATAACCCATTTCGTGGTTGTCTTTTGATGTCACATCAGCCTGTGAAATATTACTTGGTGTTGTTCTCGTTTTTTTTTTTTGTTTTTTTTTGAAGGGTTTTCCATTGGGAAAAGTTGAAACTGCATTTTATTAGCACAAATTTCATTTGCATTTTATTTGCGCTCTCGTTACCCAAAAAGTTGACATACTCAACTGTAATAAATTGACATTACATACGTCACTATAACTAACTGTGCGTCTGTGTATGTGAGTGACTGTTGTAAAAAAAATAAACACCTAAAACTAAAGACAAACACAACGAACGCGCCTCCAAAAAATATACACACTGCAAACAGAAATTAATGCAATTTCAGTTGGCTCTTCTTTTTTTATAACTTTTTTAATGCAGTTGGCTGTGGCTGTGATTTAATCATACACTCACACAAACGCTTTCAACACACACTCACAAATACACACACAGTGAGTGACAGAAGTTGACATCGTTGTCACTTGTAAACTGCGCAGTTTTCAAAACTTTTGACGGACAAAACGTCGAAAGTTGCTCGCTGCTCTGCTTCCGAGCGAGCACGGAGGGTGTCTTGAAAGCAGAGAAGGGGGGCGACCAAGGGGCGTGTTTGGCCGCGAAGGGCGCCCGCAGCAAATTGGCCATGTTGAGCATTGTAGTGACCAGCGCAAAGGGAGAGCAGCTCGAGGGCGTGGCAGCGGGGCGTGCAACACAAATTCGTTTAGTGTAACTTTTTGTGCAAGCTCCTTAAAATGCCATAAAGTGTGGCAAACGTTTGCACAAAATTAAACAGCAAACTCCTCTAGTTGTACTTTATTTATGTCGTTGCTGTTGTTGTTGCTCGCTAAATTAAGTAGTTTTTTAAGCCGTTTATAATTGAACAGTTAATTGAACTCATTGAGACACTTTTCAGCTGCTAAATGAGCTCGAAAGTTGGCCAGACAAGTGCCTAAAATGGCCACTTGTAACTTATGCAAAAACCGTCAACTGTCAACGAGGCTGCTGAGTCTGTTTGCATAGCTCGTCATGTGATCTGTTTGCTGGGAAGCGGGGCAGCTGTTAATCTATTTAAATGTGATCTGCCAGAATTGTGCAAATTTAATGGAGTCAAATTCAACTGAAATGCGAATACCTTGAAATGTGGAACACTTTAAAGGAATTTGCAAACTATTCAAAAAATTTAGCATACTTTTTGGTATATTTTCAAATGATTTTTTAATTGAGAAAAAATTTTTTTTAAAAAAATATTTTTGTAAAAAAAAAATTTGGTTTTTTAATTTATTTTTTTTGGACTCATGATTCATTGAAAGTATATTTCTTTTGCCTGCTTCAAGTGTATGTGAACATAATTAATGCTTTCTCTTTAGAGTTGTCTGAAATGAAAGCATTTTATGTGTTTCTAATAAATTGCAGTTTCGAAGTTTTTTATTAACATCAACACTACTATATCATCATGATAATACTTGATGATCATCTACAAAATTCACAGCATACTTTTTGGGGCAAAAGTGAAATTGGACAGAGCTTATTGGATTTGCGTTGCTGGGTTCGGTTGATTGCAGTCGCCATTAAAGGCATTCGAAATGACTTTCCACTTAACATTTGACCATATCAACAATTTACGGCTGTGCTGAGAGTTAAAAGTCCAAGCATTTCGTTATAAACAGCAAGCAGCAAGCATTTTATGCCCTGGGTCATTAATTTGAGCGCCTAAATTAGCAGCTGGTGTGAAATATATGCCAAAAGTTTGCTCGATAAAATGCCAGCCTTTTAGCTACCCCAAACAGTGCCCCCCACCGTTGTTTCTGGAGTTGCTGCCATCCAAACACACATGACTGTAAAAGCAATTTCGTGAGCTAAATACGAGTATGTGTGTGTGTGTGAAACTCGTTCTCGTCGTCTTTTTGTCGTGTACCTTTTTTTATTGACGTAATTTTATGCGGAAACTAGCCGATTAGCGGGAGGCGAAGTGAGGGGGCGTGGCAGCAGCAGTGGCACTCACATAGGAGCATTGGATGTCCCCCTGGTTGGTGGCCTTATCAAAATTCTATGCAAAATTTGAATTGACTTTTAACGACTTCTTTTGTACATATTTACATTTAATTTGTATACAATTTCTGACGTTTTGTTTTTTTTTTATTGCGACTCTTTCTGGGGACAGGGAGGGGGTTTGCGCTTTTTTGTTTTTATGCTCAAGATTGTGGCTTAATTTGGGTTCAGTTCATTCGTTGTTCGTTCGTGTTTTTATTTTTTATTTTTTATTTTTAGGCGGGTTGGGGAGGGAGAGACGCGATTGAGCTGCCAGCATAAAGTCATTAAAACTTTGGACTATTTTAAGCGTTGCGAAAACGCAGCGCAGCAGCAAAATGACATTTTATTTTATTTTGTTTGAGTTTATGAGTGGATGGATGCCCCATTCGGCATGTTGCAAGCTCGCCTCCCTCTCCCCTCCTGTCCCATGTTCCCCTCTTGACTTGATGCGGCACTTGAGCTTAAGCTTCACTTGACAATCCACTGCATAGTCTCTTTAATTGCGTGGACAGTTTGTTGCGTGGGTGGCGGTGACTGGGTTACTAAAACTTTGAGTTGCAGTTGAAATTAATTGGGTCAAGGGGCAATAAGAGTTCAGTTTTTCGGCTGACCTTCGGCTGGGTTGAGGCTAGTGGTGGCAACTCTAGTTGCAACGCGCTTGCTTTTGCTGTTGCCTTTGCTTTTGCTTTTGACACATAATGAGTTATTTTTTGGCCCGATAAACTTGTATGCTTGTTGCAACTTTTGCCCGGGCGGCGACGGCGAGGTAAATGAATTACGTAATCAAAAGGCGTAGAATCTCGCGTTGGCGCGCAGGCAACCCGGCAAGATCAAAGGCTTGGCCGAGCTTGGGGCTCAAATTATGGCCGCAGGACGTGGTCAACACGAAAAATTAAAAGAAAAATAAAACGCTCTCTCTCGCTTCAAACGGCCACCAAGGAACGAAAGGAGCGCGGACGAGAGTGGAAACACGCTTAAGACAGGACAACAACCCAACTAATTACGCGCTAATTAATAATTCAAATAATGTGCCGTTGTCCCAAGCACGCCTTCACTTCGCCTCTAACTCAATCCGCTGGCGTATAAGTAATATTTCTGCGGCCTTTCGTTGTTTATCTTGATTAGTTGCCCTCTGGCCCGCGCCTCCATCTCCATTTCCATCTCCATCTCCCATCTCCCATCTCGCTTGTTTGCTTTGTCGGTGCGTTTCGGTTGGGTTAATATTTTTTCATTTTAAAGCCAAATGAATATCTACGAGCATTAGTCAAAATAGGGAGAGATGCCAAGGAACGGGGGGGGGGGCACAACTTTGATTTCCATCGCAGTCAAGTTCTTAAATATGCAATTTATCATCGCTCGCCAAAAGTTTCGCTTTTATATTTGCTGCTGCTTCGGCTCGGATTTTGGGCTAATGAATGTGAATGCAAAATGTTAATGACAGCGCGGCAGCAAAGTGAGCACAAACTTTTCACTCTTGTAATTAATTGAAGTAACAGTTTCGACTTTCCAGTTAACATTTACATTCGCAGCTACATTCACAGTTAACAGCCGCAATCTGTGCAACAGATAACAGCAAGTGCATTGCACTCGACACAGCTTCATCAATCAGTTTCAGTTGCAGTTGCATCGCATTTTTACAGTTACAGCTTGGAGTTGCGTTCATTAGCTATAGAATTTAATATGCGTGCCGAGAGTCAGAGAGTGCACGGTTTTGATATAGTGCACATTCATATTCACATCGAGTGTGCAGTGCAATGGCAAAAAGAACAACAGCCACGATGTTGATGATGATGATGTGGCATAAAGAAAGAGCGCGCTGCTGCTCGGCAGCACTGCGTATGAGTTATATATTAATTATTTAAGCGCTCGTTATGCTCTGCATTGCGCTGCTCACTTGGCGTTGGTGTTGCCAGTTGTGCGAGTTGCGAGTTGTAAGTTGCCAGTTGGCTGCAAGCCGGGTCAGCCTGTTTGGCTCTGACTCTTGCTGTCTCTCCGTCTGTCCGCCCGTCCGTCTATCCGCCTGTCTCTATGTCTGTCTGTTTGTGGCAATGCAGTGCATTTGTCATGGCGTCTGTTGGACTGGATTGAGGCCATTTGCTTGTCGTAATACCCTGTAGCAAGCAAGCATCACAGCTAGACAGACACTTCCTAAGCTGTCTTCTCGCCACTCGCATTTCGCCAATGCATTTAAGCATCGCTCCTGGCGCAAGAGGATGAGCACTGAGCTGACGTTTGCAATTGGCTTGATTATGATTTTTTAATACCCTCTCGAGGGTATCGTTGAGTCAATCTATTTGCCGTCCAGCTGCAGATCTCTTTTTATAATTCTTTTTTATTTTATTTTCTTATTGCTGCGTTGGCCAGTGGCCTGCTTTTTAGTCAAGTCTTCTCATAAAAAAAGCCATATATGTGTGAGTGAGTCTCGTGGCGGCGTGAAATTGTTCACATTTTTGCTCTGCCCAGTGCTCATAAATGGAAACACACATAGTTATGATGTTTCATATATGTATGTATGTGCATATATATGTGGTATACATATGGCCACAAATGTAACGCCACCTACCACACACCACAATCTACTTCGTTCTTCTGGTCAGCTGGGGGCCACAACTACAAAGAAGCATGTGAAGAAATCGCTGCTCGGTTGGACGATTGGAAGGTTGCATGGCTGGACGGTTGGTCAGAGGCCTCTGGGCCCCGCTTCGAGCTCATATCATTCGCAGCGAACTGCGAAAGAAAAACGAATTAAAAGCTGGGCCACATAAAGTCAGCCGACATGGCTGGCCATCGTTCGTTCACCGTATTCGAATGGGTCCCACATTGTCTTTGGTCTGCTCTGTGTGCTGTTCGGTGCCTGTTTGTTAATATTATTCTTGTCCTTGTTATTGCTGCGCTTCTTCTTGTTGCTATAAATGCTCCCCTGCGCATCGTTAAAAGCATAAAGAGCACTAAACTCTGCTGCCGGCCATGAATTATGGTTTAATTGTGCGCGCATTTTAAATAACTCACATGAATATCACCGAAATTTTCAGCACCCTCATCGCTGAACTATTCCACCTGAATTGTGCAGCTAGAGACAAAACTAGTTTACGTTAATTATGCTGTGCAATAATTACATTTATCACAGATTAAATTCGCATATATTTCAATAAGCTTAAACATGAGACTTATTTAAATGTATTTTAGTGCCCCGTTTATTCGGTATAATCGATTTTATCTCTGTGTTGTTTATTAAATGCAGATAAACTCAGTTTATTAAATATTATATACATATACATATATAGCAAAAAAAAAACTTGCAATTATTTTCAATTTAAAGTGTTTTTTTTTCTTAAAGTGTAATCGCATTTTATTTAGCCTAAGCATAAATTAAATCAATTTAATTTAATTGCTCGTTTTGCGTTTTATGCCAGAAGCTCTCGTAATACTCAAAAACTCTTTGTGGTCAGGGTATCACAAATAAACGCACCTCAAATCTAACAAATGCGGCAAAGAAAATGCGCATTACTTTCGTGCTTTCTCGTATTTTATTTAACGAGTGAATGTGCAAACATTTGCGTTTAGTTTTCTCCGCGAGAATTAAAATTTGCAGCGCCCCTAAAACCGACTATTGTATTTAGCCCCCCAGGCATCGAGTGGTCGTTCTCTTTTCCTCTCGCGATGCTTTAAATGCCAAGACGCAAATAAAAAAAAATAATGCAAAACGTGTTGTGGAGACAGGATAGTGAAAGGAGAGTCGAGCGGCAAGGGGCGCGTGTCAGGTGGCAAAACTCAAGTCATTCGCCTAATGAATGCGCCAAAGTGAAGTGCGCAAAATTGAAAAAGCACAACGGGAAAAAAAACGAGAAGCACAAATGATGAAGATGAAGATGAAGATGAAGATGAAGCCGAAGTCAAAACGCAATGACAGCTACAACAGCAACAGGCGTAAAATCTGAATAAATAATACAGGAAAAGAAAAGTAAAAGTTACACGAAATGAGAAGAGAGAAAACAGAGGGGAGAGAGACCGAGAGTGAGAGAACGAAAAAAGTATTGAAATGCTGATGAAGTTTACTTTACGCTGATTTGGATACGGATTTGGATTCAGTTTTGAGTTTAATTTCAACGTCTTGTTGCCGCAATCAACAATTGAGGAGAATGCAAAATCAGACGCTTAATTGTTGCAGCTAGACAGGAATAACAATTGAAATATATACATATATATATATATATATTTTCTATGTATATACATATATATTAGACAATATATACATATTTTTCTATTTAGATTTATACATACCTACATATATATTAGACGGAAATTTGCTTGGCAAATAAGCAAATTTAATGACTGAATCAATTCAATGATGGGCACTCGCATTTAGACTGCGACTTTAGCATTTGGCAACAGCTTGAGCTCATTAACTTTTTGCCTACATATGCTGACGTTATATGTGTGTTGAGAGAGTGTGTGTGTGTGTGTGAGCTTGTCTTTGATGGTCTTGGCTAGAGGCGCCCCTGTAGACATTTGTTTGCTGTGGCAGTGGCAACAAATCAGCAGAGATCGGAACACGTGTTGCTTTGATTTTTGATGAGCAAAACTTTGAGTTGTGCCGCCCCCGCCACCGACCCGCTTCAATCTGCCTGCCCCTTGGCCTCGTTGTGAGCCATGCAACTGCCTCCCATTCCACGCAGAAGTCAAACAAGAACAAAGTTTCTGCCTTCACTGAATGAATATTGAGATGTTTTTGTATGTATGTGTGTGAGTTTGTGTGATAGCAATTATAGTAATTGCTTAAAGAGGCGCTGAAACATGGAGGGCGAGAGAGAGACAGATATGAAGAAAGAGGCAGAGAGAGAGAGAGAGAGCGTTAGAGAGCATCCTGTGTAGGATTTATGGCCTGCTCGCCGCTTCATTAGCATAAAAATCCGCTTACTTTAGTCATAATGTGCATACATTTAAAATATATGAATGTCTGGATTCTTTGCTGCTTCTTTTTTTATCCTCGTGTTTTGACTGCTTTGGTTATTTACGTTGTTGCTTTTTTGTTGTTAACTTGGCTTGTTGATTCAAATGAAATATATTGTTATGGCAAACACGCAGGACAGGACAGTAGAGCAATTCAGCAGTTCAGCAGTCGGCAGTCAGCCAGGACCGGCCAGGACAGCGAACAAGGACCCTGGGGGCGTCTTTCTGCCTTGGCAGCTTTATTAATTTATATTGTTGACTTTTATCAGGAGCAGCGTCACTGCGCGGGCATGTCAATGTCAATGGCTCCGCCACATTGCTCCTGCACCACCTCCAGCCACCTCCAGCCACCAACCACCAGTCACCAGCCACCAGTCTCTCCAGCCTTCAGCCTGCTGCCCGCCTAATCTCACCGCGCCTCCAACACCTCCCTGGTGTTGTGCTGTCCCTGCCTCCCCTCTGCCTGCCCTGTACCTGGCATCTTATCAGCAACACGTGTAATGAATGCCTAAACTGTCATTATCACCTTCTGGCGCGTGTTATGTTTTTCGGTTGTCATGTCAGCAAATATTGTGAAAAGATATCCTCGCCTACGTCCTACATCCTGTCTCCCCTGCCTCTCCCGGCCTCGAGCCCCCTTAAGATTTACGAGAGGAACGCAGACCTGAGGCCAGTGAGAGTTCTTGTGCCTCGTGATGCCAAAGTGTGACACATATCAACGTTTATATTGCGCCCGTTTCGTATGCATACATAGTGAGTGTGTGTGTGTGTGATTGTGAGCAATAACAACGATGTCTGCTTCAGCCGGATGCAGTAGAGAGTGCTTAAGCGACACAGTTTTGCAGCTGGGACCAAGCAGCGCCACTTAATTTATACTACACTGTGTTCCGTTTTATGCGCATATAATAATCTAAAGAGTTTATAACAAAATAGATTTAAATTTGCTTGCAGTTGCAAGCGAATTAAACGCGAATAGAAACTGCAAATTGATATTGGAATTTAAAATAAAGAGCATTGAAAAGAACAAGTAAAAAAAATTAGTGAACTTTAATATAAAAGAAAACAATAGCAATCAATACCATAAACGTATATCAAAAAGTTTGTAATACATGGAATAATTGAAGTAATTGAAATAATTATAAAAGCGCAATTCATAATAATAATAAACTAAAATAGCGACTGCATTTTGTATTGTCGATTAGAACAGATTAGTTATGTGCAAGGGCGAACTGCATAAAAATAATGAAAACCGAGATATAAGAATAAAAAGTACATTTGCATTATTTGCACACACAATATGATAGAAAGCATATTGTACTGCCACATAACTGAATAATGAATTACAAAGAAAAAAAAAACAAGAAAAATTATTAAATGCAATCTACTTTTGAAAAATAAATTGTAAGCAAAAGTGGAACAAATAATTGATTAACTTGCTGTTTAAAGTTTCAAAAGCTGTCCATTTTATTTAACCAAATAATTGAAAAGCCGAATGCCATGTATCACTTTCAATTTCTCCCCAGAGCACGTAATTTGAGCCAAACCAAAATTTCATGGAATAGTCGAAAAAATGCAATAAAATTCTTTTTTTTTATTTATTTTGTTTTGTTTGTTTTGCGCTTACTGTGAATATCATAATGGACTGTTGTTTCTAGCTAGCATCTCGTTGTCTGCGTTTCAGGGACAATTATTTGCGGCAATGTGGCAGGTGCTGGCTGCTTTTGCTTCTTGTGCTCGCGCCGCTGCTGTCTTCAGTTACGCGCATTACTCATACGCCCTGTGGTGTGGCCAGGAAGCTGGTGAAAAAGACGTACGCTCGCAATGTCGCTTGCAAATTTGCGCGCTGTTGTTTATATTTATGCGCAGGCATAACAACGAGCATAGAGCAAGGCAGAGTAGAGCAGAGAGTAACAATAACACTAAGGAGAGGCAGCAACAACAACAATAACGGCGAACAACAGGCGAACACCTCACACAGAGTGAGACGCGGAAAGCAGGCTGCACTGCTTTTGTTGTTGTTGTTGTTGTTGCTCTGTCGTCTACAACAGCGCAATAAGTCATAAAAAGAAAAAGTTGTAAAGGGCTCTTAACTTTCACTTTCATCTTTGCTGTGTGCTCAGTGTGCTTGCTACACTGTAGTCGACTTGACTCACTGACTCATTGACTCGCTGAATGAATGGAACACTGACTGACTGCTTGACTGACTGAAGGACAGCGAGAATGACGAACTGACTGACTGAGTGACGAGCTGTCCTCATTCTGCACTTGGACGACGCTTAACTTTTATGATGGGCATCCCAAGAACAAGAACAAGCACAAGAATAAGAACAAGTAGCAGAACACGACCGAACCGAAACCGAGACCAGTTTGAAGCTAGCAAGTTTTTGAGGCAGCCGCATGAATAGCCAAGTGCGATTACAATACGGAGGCATGGGGCAGCATTCAAAGATTGGGAGAGAGAGAGAGAGCGGGTAGAAAGCGGGTTGGGAGCATTGCGTGGGCCGACGGGCGGTCGCATAAATAAGAAAGCAAATGTAAGTGATGGACTTTATTTTAATATTGGCCACGGACGCGGTCGCGAACGCGAGCACCATTGGCATTCACATTTTGTTGAATATTACGAATTTTCCTTTTCTTTTTTTTTCTCGCTCCTTTATTTCGCTTAACATTTATAAGCATACAGCAAGCATATACATATTTCTTTTGGTTTTGTTGTTTGTGAAGGCTTTTCCGCTTAAGTGAAATGAAATGACTGGACGCTTTATGAGATATCTGTTCAGCGCTAATGAAAATATGTTTCGAATGTAAATTGGGACATTCGCTGGGGCTTTCGGGACGAGTTTTTACGACCGCTTGGTCACTGGGCTTGGGGACCGCAACGATTTCCGGGCGCCTAATGAATTTGTCAAATGCGCTGACCCACATCCCATTTCGTTTGGTCTAGACAGGCAGCCGTTGAGCGGGGTGTTGATGCCACAAGGGGTCGGTCGCCTTATCAGCGTCCGAGTCGCTGAGTGAGGCCAACTGTGTGCACTGGACACTGGGCTACCCTTTTCAATTTGCTGATATGTACAATTAAATGCATCCCTCTGTGATAATCACAAGGAAAGTGAATGTGTGTTTCTTTTTTTTTTTTGTCTCCTATTCCCTTGTTAACATTTCGTTATTTTTTTTTTTTTTAGCTTGTCGTGTGTCGTTCCAAGGCCCCGGAAACTGTCGACTTGGTGCGGGTATATTAAAAGTCGTCGTCGCTGTTGTTGTCGCTGCTCTCTGACTGCAGCAGCGTTGACCTCGGCATTTCTGGGACACTATGTGAAAGTCGAAAAGTCCTGAACTGAATTTCGTTTTTCTTTTGCACAGCGTAGAGCATACACCATACAGCATAGCATACAGTACTCTTTATCGCCGCCAAGTTGCGCGATTCGCTATAAATCTTTTGCCTGATTTATGTCGTTGCTCGACATTGGCCTCAAATTTATCGCAGCAGCGCGACGAAAGCTGCACACCCTCGGCATGGCCATGGTCAGGGCGATGCTGTCCTGGCTGTCGTCCTATATCGTCCTGACTGCTGTGCAGCGCCTGCCGTTGCCTGGCATCCTTTTTCAACGTGTCGGCCGTCTTCAAGGCAAACAGCCAGTGGCAGCGACGGCAGCAAGATGTGTGTGTGTGTGTGTGTGGCCAGCTAGCATGAGTGTCCTGCGAATGTCCACACGACCCCGGCTCAATGTCTTTCTCCTGTCGCTGCTCTCACTCTGTGTCTGTGTGTGTGTGTGTGTGAGTGAGCTTAATTATCATTGCCGCGAGTTGGCGCCTCGGTTGCGCGTCGATGGCATTTTGTATGACTTCTGTCGGAAATTAATTTCCTCGCTCAACACACTCACATCGCGTAACGCAAACGAGGACAGCATTCGTATATAGCAAGGATAAATGCGTGCATTTTGCTCAAATACGCTGTTGACTCAGTGTGAGTGAAAAAGCTTTTGCTCAGCCTCCGCAGCTCCCCGTGTATTTGCGTTTAATTTTGTATGAATAACGGAAATTTTCGGCTTTCCGGCATTTTAAATGGCCATTAAAGCGTTGCCATTTGTATATTTCCATTTATGCACACACTGCGTGCGAGTGCGAGAGAAATAGTTGATCAAAGCGTATGTAAGTGCAACAAAGGCAGAAATGGAGCGCGACAGCGGTCGTACCTGCGGTTAGAAGCCATTTACGAATTGTAAAAATTTAATGACAGGCATTGATTTCACATCTTGTGCATTTGTAATAAAAAGCCTGCAGTTAATAGTTAGCCCACAGAAGTAGGCAACACTAGCGATAACCAGTCAGCGCGCTAAAGTAGGCAACATATTTTGAGCACGCCGAGACTAGCTAAGCAGCAAATATGAATAATGAGTTGAAAAGTGTGTCCAGAGAGTGGTAATTCATCACAATGTGATATTTATGCGAGGGTTCTGTTCATTACGCAACCGACTGCTCGCCTTACTTTTATGCGGAACTTGAGACTATACAACAGACTCCATAAATTATGACATGCTGTCCAATTGGAAATGTAATTTAAATTTGCTGGCGACAATAAATACAGCTTAGACTCGAGGCAGATTTCAAAAGTTGCGAGAAAAGCAGCTCAGCTCAGCTGCTAATGTTGGCAGTGAGTTGCAGCATCTTTTAGCCACATCTTTTTGCAATGGCAATGATGATGACTCCGAAGCAGCTTAATTCAAGCCACTTATGCCGCAAATTAAATCCGAGTCTGCAAATATACAAATATATGTCTGTCTGTTTATGGTTGTCAGTGTCTGTGTGTGTCTGTGTGTGTATGTGTCCTCTAAGGAGCAGTCTATTTGATCATGCTTGGCTGTGCAAATGTGCCAGAGCATTTCGTCGACAGCTGTGTGGCGCTTATTGCCAATTATTGTCCATAAATTGCGCATTTATGACTCTGCTCAAGCGGTAGACGAGGCAGTAGTGTGAGTGTGCCAGAGTCTTAGTGTGTATGTGAGTGTGAGTGTGAGTGTGAATGTGAATGTGTGTTTACCTTTTTGTGTGATTCACAAATGCTCTCGTATTTTGCGTCTAATGTGGTCCATTAAGAGACTACAACTCTCGGTCTTCGAAACCTCGCAATTGTTGCACTGACTTCTGCTGCTGATTGCCTTCGTTCAGCGTTTTGCAAATATTTGCCTATAGGTTAGCCAGTAGGCACTAAACTAGACTTCGTGGTTGCTCAACAAGAGCAGCAAGACACGAGCTGTGAATTGCAGTTGATGGCACTAAAAATACCCTATGTTTGTTATAGGTAGACCCAGGTCTTTGATAAATGTTCTACTTTGAAAAATATGAATAAATAAGAATGCAGATAAATGCAAATTTAGATTCATAAAAAAAACGTTAATTGATTTAAATACAAAAAAATCTAATTTCGTCATATATCAAAAGTGTTTCCTATAATAGCTTCTTGTCTGACTCCAGTTGTTATAACCAACATATGTTCCTCAACTGCCGTTTTCAACTGCTGCCGTGTTGCTGGGTATTTCATTCGAGAGGCGTTGGCTTAATTGCATTGTTGAGCCGCTTTGTGTCGGCTTACAGTCAGCCCAGCCAGTGTTGATTTGTTTTGTCCGCGCCCGCCTCTTTGCTTTCCCTTTGCTGCTGCCTTCTGGAGAGACACGCCCAGTCGTCCAATGGGGAGCTAAATCAATTGGGGGGCATGTGCGATTGGCTGGAAAACTAATCCCCAGCATACACAGAGCAGCGGAAAGTAAATCTATGCATGAAAGTTACGTCGCATTTTTCACATTAACTGGCCGCTTCGTGGGCGCGTCCTTGTCGAGTAATTTTGTATGCACAGTCAGCTGACAGGACAACAAATCACTATCTGCACAGTGCAGCACAGCAGCAGCCAGTCAGCCAGCCAGTCCGTCAGTCAGTCAGTCAGTCAGTCAGTCAGGCGGGCAGGCAAACAATCAGCCAGCGAAGCAACGAACCAGTTTTGCAGCACTGCAACACCAGACAAATAAACAAACAGTGGCGCTTTGACTCGTTGATAGATCGACAGACGATTGCAGTTCGCTGACGCGAAATTGCCACGGCACAACTCGAGTGTGGCAAGCGGGAGGGGAAGAAAAAAAGAGAACATGATAATGCGATTGACAGACCGACTGTCGAAGTGCTAACAATAACAAGGAAAACAGTGCTGGAGTTGTTCGCGTTGTGTATGAGGAAAAGTCGCTGATTGACAGCACTGATTCGAGACATTCATGTTGGAAGTTGATAGCTGTACGCCCGGCCATTTTAATAATCTGTGTTTCCATTTCATGGTGAAACTGGAAGCAACTTAAAGACTCCTTTCACCATCACTGCATACTGACACTTCCTGTTGTTAGTGAGGGTGTAAGAGTTGATTTCCGTCTTAGCAAGTAGTCGAAACTTTCGATTTTTACTCTGTGGCAATGTGGAAGGACGCATTGCAGAGCCCACACATCTAAGGCATGCAACAGCAAATAGAACCATGGCGATGAGGGGAGATGCAAATAGTCGGTGATGAAGAAGAAGAAGAAGAAATAAAGCATTCTTTTCGTCTCTTGCATTTTTCAGCGTTCGACTTTCGTCTTGTTCAGAGTTTTATGCACCGTTTTTTTTTTCTTTATCATTTTTCTCTGATTTATGAAACTGTTTTTATTATTTTCATATTGTTCCGAGCAGCGGGCGGTGGCTTGGCGCTCTTCTAAGCAAAAAGCCACGCCCATGCCCACGCTCTGATTTCAGAAAATCACAAGAGTTTTTCCATATCTTTTCTGTTCTTCCCACATTCTCTGCACATTCAGTTGCCACATCGTTTCTTGTTGTCGTTGCTGTTGTTGCTTTTTTTTGTACGTTGCAGCAGAAATTCGTATTCCATTCTGGCTGTAAACTTTTCCCCAGATTGAGAAGGGGCTGGCCGCGGGGTTGAGTTTCACAAGAGTTAGTGCAGTGCATGGCGTGTGTAAGATATTTCTTACAAGTTCTCAAATTTGATTTTTGCTGTTTGTTGTGGAATTCGAAATGATTATGAGCGAGGGAGATTTTTGGGAGTTTGATGTCGCTTTCGCCTTGAACGAAAACTTTGTATTATGCGCTTTGTTGGTCAACAAGAATTTGTGCCTGCTGCCAACGAACTTGGCACTCCCATCTGAATAATGCAGTCATGTAACTGCCCAGCATCCACTACGTTGCAAGACTGTTGCAATAATGCTGAACATTTGGTGTAGCATTCCGGCAATTAGGCAAATCGTGTGTGAAATGTTTTAATATTTGAGCGTCAGTGTCAAGTGTTACGTTATGGTTAATGTAAATTTCGTAATCTTTATTAGATGTCAGAGGTAATAGTTCAAATAGTTGGATGATATTTAACAATTTCCTTGGCAGCTTATTGATTGTAATTCAATTACACTCAAATGGTTTTGCAGTGGCACTTCAATGGGAATTCTGTGGCGATGGCAAGTAAATATTATATATTAAGTCAATTGCTTAGGCTCTAATTGATTTGAACAGGGGATAAAAGTTTAATGAAATTTCTATTCAGTGCACTGCTATTGCTATCGAATTTTAAGCGAAATTGAGACAAAAGTGACTGGCCAAGAGAAGCCTTAGAAGTAATGTTGATGCCATTGGCAATTGCTCACATTCCATCTGGCCACAACCACAAATTCACTTGTCGTATTCCCTCTCTCTTTCCCTCTCTCTTTCTCGGCCCGTCTCGTTTTGCCACCCTGCCGCGACCCATTTTCGCACACAATGAAATATTAATAAATTCCATTACCAAAGAAAACACACTCGAGTGCACAACAAAACATCAATGGCAACAAGCGTTGGGGATTGCCATTCGAATGCTGCTGCTGCTTCAGATGCTGTGATAGATGCTGAGATGATGTTGAGGCATCCTCGTCGTCTAACAATCACTAAAAATGCCGCTTCGATTGCGATTTCTATTCCTATTCATCGTATACTTTTACGTATACGTACATATTCCGTTTCAAAGTCTCAGTCTACGTTTGAATTTGATTTTGATGCTCAGTAGAAGCATTTTTATTTTTTTTTATTCTTTTTGCCACGCAGACGATTTTCAATTGTGAAGTGGTTGCGCGGGGCCTGAAGCGGGGGCCGTCGTCTTGAATTCAATTCAATCGCTAAAATACTCCTACATATAGTTTAAATGGATGTTAGCACGTATATAGAGACGTTTGCGAGGGTCGCCTATGGAGAAAGTGAAAGCAAGTATGGAATTTATTAACTAAATTTAAGCTTATTTCCTAACTATTTTTTTTATATGTGAATATTCTTTAAAGTTGTGCTTTCAAATAATTTTTATACTGCACAAAAGTATGCAACATTTTTTGTTTGGAAATGTAAAATATAAGCAGGTGGTTATTTATTTGTTTAAGAAAAAATAATTATAGATTTAAACTTGCGCAAATAATGTATATCTCTTATAAGTTTTTTTCTGATTTTTTTGTCAATTTTTTTAACTGCTCACACGACCCTCTTGGCTGTCGTTGAATGTGGAATCTTTTGCGTGTTATTTGTGTCGCCCCAAAAGAGTTTGTTGATGTGTGGGCGAACAAATACTTTAACTCGTTTATATGCAGATGTTGAGCTTATTTTGGGGCGCTGAACTTGCATTTGGCATTTGTGCGAAATGCAGCCACCATCAAAAGCTGAGCGCCAAATTAAATGGGTAATTCTAGTTAAAGTGCCGCTTATCGGCCATGGTTCGAATGGCACGCGCCAAGAACTCTAGTAAATGGTTAGCAATAAGAATAATATTTGATTTGGCAAATGACAATGCTGCTGCTCCTCCTCCTCGCGTTGTGTACGCAGTTTTAGGCAAATGCGCTTGTTAACAAGTCCAACAAGGGAGGAGCAGACGAAGGCGTAGGCGGTGCAACCAGCCGTGTCAATGGCTAGCTACAGCTGGCTGCAACAACTGGCAATGACTGTGGCTGTGGCAGTGGCAGTGGCAATGGCAGAGCGAGTTGCAATTAAATGCTAATGGCGTGTGAAAGCCAATTTTGAAAAGTATACAGACAGAAAACGAAGTGTACTAAGTGCAAAGCAATCGCACAGCTAATTTGTGGAGTGCCCAGAGCAGAGCAATCGGGCGGAGGGAGCGACAATATCATTGAAGTTGTGCTTGAGTGGCTTTTAGAGCTCGCAAAAAGTCATAGCATACTTTTTAGCGCCACGGCCAAAAGAGTTGACTCGATAATTCCGTTCTCGACTATTGTGTGTGCAGCAAATGTTGGATAGACAGACAGACAGACTGAAAGACTTGCCCGCCCTCCTCAATGTTGCTCGGCACCCTCTGATATAGCAATTGATTGTGGGTCAGCCTTTCTGTCTACCCACTGGCATTCATTTAATTGCTCAAAGCAAAAGCAAAGCAAAGTTGCGCGCATATTTGAACTGGACTTGCAAATGAAACCTTTTATTTTAATTTAGGCAAGGCACGCGGCAAGCCAACTACGAGAGTATCAAGTGAAGGCTATAAGAGATGAAGAGGTGAAGGGGAAGATCGCAGATGACGTCGCTCGAGCGGAAACCACTAAATGAAAGAGAAAACCCAGCGTGTGCTGTGCGTGCCAGCGTTCATTGATGTTGACCCAAACTAAAACCGCAAATAACACAAGAGAAACAACAACAAAAACAACTCAGTTACGACTTTGCTACACGACATGGCCAAAAGCAAAAGCTAAATCACTGAGGCGCTGATTTGGCATGGGCGTGGCCCGGTTATAACAAACAACAGTAACAGCAAGAACAACAACAACAACAACGGGCGAGCATTGAAATTATGTCAAAATCCAAAGCCACAAACAATTAAACAAAATTGCAAATTAGACGTTATTTAGACCAACAAACCGACTCTCGGTTGACAGCAAGAAATCGACCAACCGGCCAACCAAACAGTCAACTGCCTGACTCGTTGGCCACGCCCCATTTGCGGTTGCTGCTGCTGTAGCTGTTGTTGCACAGTGAAATGTCAAAAGGAAGGAAGTGTAGGAAATTGCCTATTTGCAATTGTAATTTATTCATTCGGTTTAATATGCCGTGAAGCGCCAGGCTCCAAACAAACCAGCACCAAATTGTGCTAAACAATAATTCTCCCTACTCTTTCTCTCTTCCCCTCTCTCTCTCTCTCTATTTCTCCTAAATAATTTTTGTTTTATTTGTCATTTGGTTGCAATGGTTTGACTAATGATTCGATGTCAAGGTCAGACAGATCATCGTCATGCTTATTGTTCTAGCTTGGATTTCAATTACGAGTTGCGCCTAATTTGACCAAATTAACATAAAGTTTGACGAAGGATGCCAAAACTTTTGTCGGCCACATGCAAAACGGAAATGGCGGAATGGGGGAAAAGCATCAAAATCGCCAAAGGCCAAAACTCACACTCCCAAAAAATTTGGCTGGCTGTTGATGAATGCCAAGCTAACGAGTCAACGAGCGAGATTACAGCTCAAGGTTAAGGCTAGATAATAGAATTTGCATTTGTCTCAATGGGCCGAGCTAAGAGCTGCTAAATAGTGTCAGCTTTTGCACATTTGCTTAAGCCGAAACAAAAGGCCTGAAATTGGATTTCATTGGAAGCAAATCAATCCATTTATCTGATAAATCCAATCAATTTTATCAGTCGATTGAGTGTATTTGCTTTTTAAAGTTTCGAGGCCAGCAAGTGCTGCAACAGCTTTAACCATCTTTATCATTGCATTGCCAATAGACTGCAATATGTGTGCAGACCATTCATACGCTTAATGCCAGCTCACCTTGTGTTCTCTTTTCTTTTTCTCCGAGTTCGAGTTCGAGTCTGCTGGCTAATCCTGCGCCCACTAAATGGACTATAGATTGCACTTTTATGTCACGGCATTCACGCAAATCGTTGGCCATTTAAGAGGGCTTAAAGCAAGCACTCACTTTCACTCACTTACACCACACATCCATAGTCGATTTGATTATATAAGGCAAGAACAAAAGTGGCTATGCTTGATTGGCAAGGCCAAGCTGTGGCTGCTTGG
Source organism: Drosophila siamana (assembly GCA_035047445.1). Lineage (NCBI taxonomy): Eukaryota > Metazoa > Arthropoda > Insecta > Diptera > Drosophilidae > Drosophila > Drosophila siamana. The sequence continues at coordinate 659,210 of JAWNPP010000044.1, forward strand.
GGGATTCGTCCCTTTGAAGCAAATAAATGAGAGTCCATTTGCGTATGCCCAGGCGGAAGATCAGCGCATGGTCGAGAGGCAGAGAGAGAAGGAGAGAGAGATAGAGCAATGTACAGAAATAGAGTACGAAATTGTTTTGGCTGTCAAATTACATAAACATTGTCATAAATGAAAAATTCATTCAGCCTCGGCTCACTGTCGTTGACGCTGTTGTTGCCACAGCATTTCATTTGGCTGCCGTTGTGGCAAATTTGTCAATCTCGTCGAGCCTTTTTTGTGTGCTGCTCTTGCTCTGGTTTTTGGACTCAAATCTGCCGCTGACTCTTGTGGTTTTGCTTGGCCAAGTCGCCGTTGGGCCTCACATGAGGCTTTATTTTTGCTTGTTTCGTTTCGTTTTTTTTTTTGCCGCTCCTGCTGCTGCTGGGGAGCGGCGCTGTTTTGTTTACATTACTGAAAACCAGCAAATTGCCAGTTGTTTCTAACATTTTCGCATGATTCTTCTCCTTGACGCTGCCGCTGCTCGCTGCTCGCTGTGTGTGCATGTGAAGCCTTGTCTGGGTCTGTCTTTTGGGCGTCTACAGGCGCGACATATTAATTATTCATTTCGATTTTTGGTTTGCCAACAGCGTGTTTGTCAAAGCGGGCAGAGGCAGAAAAACAGAGGGAGAAAGAGTGGGGAGCTGATATAGAGACTGCGAATCCGCACGAGTTGGGAATAGCAGAGCTACTTGTGATTTATAAACACGCGCGCCGCTTTCGGTGATTTACTGCAAATTGCTTTATAATGTTATATAAATTTTGTTGCTTCTCTTCTCGCACTGTTGTTGCTGTTGTTGCTGTTGTTTATTCGCCTGCTTTTGAGTAATTACCAAAAGGCAATAACAACAAACAGCAAACAGCACACAACGAACGACAAACAACGCAAAAAATGGCAGACAACAAAGTAAAAGCAGTTAAATGCTAAACGCCAACGCTATGCGTATCCGTAGAGCAAATGCACTTTAAAAGTGCTGATGGATTAAGTATATATGCTAGCGTTTGCGACGACCTTTGGCTTGCCTCCTTTCAACAGCTGTCGAGCTGTCGCTTGTGATTAAACAACGCATTAATCTGTTAATTTCCATGTCATGAGCTCGCTGCCATCCATTATATTTATTAATTCTTTGCTGCAAAATCAATTGTTGCCTTGTAATTTTTTTATTTTGCGTTCGCTCGGTCGTTTCGCATTTTGTTTAATGACCCTTACATGCAATTGGGGATTTGTACTTGACTTACAATTTATAATTTATTTTACAATGCTGTTAATCAAATAATGGAAAGCTTGCAATTTTTGCTGCTTACCGTGCGTATACTTAATGCCACACTTAATGTATTCGAACATTTTGCAAAATTTTGTTAAGCATTTATGCGGAAGCACCACTTTAGCTAATTGTGAAAATTAATTATACTCGAAGCAATAATAAAAAGCGAATTATATGAGCACATTTTTACGGTCTCACAGTTGACTAGTTCGAATTGGAAATTGGCGAAATTTTTTATAGCTGGAAAACGATTTTTTGATTATTAAAACGGGACAAAGTGAACAACAAAGGGCAACTGCAAAAGTAAAAGCAAATCTTTTACTGCTACAAATTACATGCATACGAGTTAAGTTTTATGTAAATTTTTGTACTTTCCTATCGCTTTTTCTATACTTTTCTTGTGTTGCTATTGGGCCTGGGGTGAATGCCGCTTTTTATTGTATACATTTTTCGTAGCTGAAAATTAGAAATGTTCCACCGCGTTCAACTTCACTGACAGTGCGTGGCAAATTGCTTTCCGAAGTCTAAAGTCTGGCCCACACACACACACACACACAGGCGGAGTACACATGTGCACACACACACACACACACACACACACACAGACACTCCCACAGACACGCACACATAGAAACCAATTGCTAACAATAAAAAAATGCCTTTTTTTTGGGGCTTTTGCTGCGCCGTTTCCGTTACCCAACAATAAGTACAGCGCAAGGCAAGAAGCGGGACGTTGGAGGGACGGCGGCTTGCAGGACTATGTAATTTGCATGAACAGACGCCAGCACATAATATCCATGCATTAGAATTATGCTCATACCCCAAAACGCCAAATAATGGCAGTCAGTGCCAACGCGAAATTCACTAGATAAATGCGAACCAACATAAAGGAAAAAGAAAAAATAAGTAAAAATAAAATCGAAAAATATATGTACATTTTGGCAATATTGCGGCGTGTGTGTGCACATGGCGTATGCGCAATGAATATACACGGAAAAACGCCTCATTATTATGACATTATTGCCGCAGCATCGATCATCCCATTGATTCAGGAACATTGCACATGCAAAACACTTTTGCGGCACTGCCATTTTTATTAATTGCGGGACACGGAGCTGTGTGTATTTTTGGTGGGAAATGGCAGCAAATTCAATTGGCGCAAATCGTGTAATAGAAAAATAAATAGCAAGTGGACGGCATTAGCTTTAGATTTGGCCATTGGCAATATCATTATGCAGGCGGCGTGCGCCATTATCGTTTTGCTCTCATTTCCGTTTTTGTCTCGTTTCGTTTTTCGTTTTGTCATTTCACAATTTGCACAGGAAGCGTGGCCGAGTCGTGCCAATGAGTGCAGTTGACTCTGCTTACCATTTGCCATTTTACTGGGCTGCTTTTTAACCATCTTTGTCACAGCAATAACTTTTCCAGTGTCAGTCCACTCACACAGAACTCAACTGCTTTTCCCTTTCCCCATTCTGTATCACGTTTAACTCTATATTTCTGCTCTATTTCTTTGCAGCCACGTAGCGTGTACAATCGTCGCGCATAAAACAGCAGCACAGCAGTACAGCAACAGCAGCAGGCAATAGAAAAGCCAAACAGCGAACCAACGGTTGCCCCTGGGCCAAAACAGAGTTGCCTTTTGTGTCCCTCTTCATATCTGGCAATTGGCCAAGTTAATAGACAGCGCTGGAGCGACGAAGGAGCCGACACCGATAATGATGTTGCTGCAGCTGCTGCCGCTGATGTTGATGATGACGCTACTAACTTGGTTATTGCTACCAGCGACGAAATAGTCAAACAAACCAAACGACAGACAGACATACAGACAGTTAGACAGACAGTTAGGACAGGCAGACCGACAAAGGAACTCACTCTCCCTAGCTCGCTCTCTAGCCGTCTCGCTCTAGCTGACACTCGTCCAGGTCCAGGAGCAGGACCAAGGTTTACTGCATTTCCGGTTGTTGTTCCTGTCGACGCGATGCCACTTCATCTGGGCACCAGCAGCTGCGTGGCGTGCATGCTGCTCCTCGTTGCGTTTGTGATGAGCGGTAAGTACTTGTTCCCTCTTCCTCTGCATCTCGCTCTTAACTCAATCTATTCATATTTATTTATGGCTTCGGCTTGCGCTTGGACTCGACGGCCTTCGTCGAGTTTCGCTCTTATTGTGGCCACAGTTAATTGTTGGCATTTGTTTGCTGGCAAATGCTTTGCCTTTTAAGCGAGTACCCCATCTTTCTTTTTACGTCCAGTCTCTCTTCTCTCTCTTTCCGGCCCTCTCTCTCCCTCGTTTGATGTCTCTGTCGCTCAACTGCAGCGTGACGTGGATGGGCGGCATTTTTGTTTCAATTAACAATTAGTTTGCACACAAAACTTTAGCTGTGGTCGTCGAATGGGGACGCACAAAGTTACCGCAAAAGTTATGCTCTGCCATATTCCATTAAATGAAATAATATACCGTCTACTGTGTACTGTGTACTGTTCAGTGTATACCGTATACTGTATACGCCCCAAGGGCTACAACCGAAACTCTAAATAGCAGCATAAAACATACGTACATCATATCAAATTGCAACTTGCACAGCTAGAAAAATACAAAAGCAAACAGTTAGAAACAGCAAAACTGATGAACTTGCACTTTAAACTTGCAACAGAGTTTTACCTTGTCTGGCTGGCGCAACAAAATATTTATGAGCCAATTGGGCATCAGGCCGACAAAGCTTCCGTTAAGAATCCTGTAAGTTGCAAATTTGCAAACAATAAAACATACACGAATATGAAAGAGTTTATCATAAAAACTAATTCCTTGAGTTAAATGTTCAAATATGCTTTAAAGAAATATCTATCGATGTCGTTACACATCGCACAATCAAGCAATGGAAGGAAAACAGTTTTAATAAACTCTTGCAAAATTTAAAAACGAATTTCCTTTACTTATTCAAAAAGACAAAAGCAATTTAAAACTTTTGTGCAAATTTGCTAAAATCTTTTACTGCCAATTTCAGACGCAATGGTGTTTGCAGCTCACATGCTCCCATACAAGCTCGCAGAAATTGAATGCAATTGAGTATACGACTAATTGGCCCTAGGCGCAATGGGAGTGTGCATATGAAATGCTCAAAAATATTTCGTTTCTCACCAGGATTTAAAGTTACTAGTTTTTGTCATGTACAAAATGTGATAAAAAGTGCTGTCATTTTGAATTTAAATAGCTTGCTGGCATATCAATAAAAATATAATGTTGAAATGTCGTTGATGTCACGTGCAGTAATTAAATAATTTTCACTCTGCTTACACGCACTTTGGCGAAAGAACAAGGATTAATTTGTTGGAAATAAACAAAAATTAATAATGGATTTAACATAATTAAGGCAGTTCCTTGCCTTAATCGTGACACGACACGAACTGAAATGCAAATGAAACAAGTAAAACGAAAAGAGAGATAGAGAGACGAGAGAGAGAGAGAGAGAGAGAGAGTGAGGGCGATTTAATTAACAATAAACTATTTGTGACTCGTTCTTAATGCATTTGATTTATGTTGCAAGTGCTGTGAATTTATAGCAGCTACAGCAACAATAACTCTCTCAGTGAGACCGAAAGACAAAACAGGGAACGTGAAATGTTCACAGTCTCTGTGTATATGTGTGTGTGTGTGTGGGTGGGTCAATGGAACAATTCAAAAAATGCTTGAATTAATTGCATTTACAGCGTTGCGAACTATGAAAAAATGTGCAGCGCATATTTCAAAATTCAATTAAAATAAAACGAGCCAAAGCAAAAATGATGCGAAACGAAAAAGGGACTGCCGAATGTGACACTATACAATTTCCTGTTCGCAGACATCGCCGTGGACGCCCACGCCCTGGATGGGCGAGCCAGGTGGGCATAAAAAATAATTAAAGCGTTGCAGGAACAACAACAAGCTCAAAAACAGCAAAAAAAAAAAAAAAAAAAAAAACAGCAACATTGACAACATTGCCAGCAACTTCCGTTCAGTGTCGACAATTTTATTTATTTACTTCGCATACTTTTTAGTTGTGTTCTCGGTTGACTGCAGCTTCCGGCAGGCAACACTCGCAATTCAATTACAACAATACACTAAATATATTTGGCACAAATTGTTTACAAGTGCAAAGGTGTGCCTGTGTGCCCTCTGGTCTTCCAGCCTTCTATTTGTTCAGGTGCTGTTAGCCGGCCAGGTCTACAGCAAAGTTCGCTCAGCACACACAGTGTGCCACAGGCTGCAGGCAGCAGACAGCAGGCAGCAGGTGAATGCCAATTTAATTAGCGCGTCCATCACTTTTAATGCAAACGCAACTAATCACAGTTCCAATCGTGCTCCCAGCACAACCACGCTCCCCATTCAATCATCCATCAATCAATCAAACCGTCGGTCAATATATCAGCGGTTCACTGAGTGAATTTTTGTGTTTTATGGCGGGCGCATAAAAACAAAACTTGAAAACCGAAAAATTGAAAAAAGCGCAAAGCGAAGTGAGGCTAAAACTAATTGACAATCGAATACTCTGCACTTGCTAAGCATGAAATGTAGTTCGATGGGTTAAATGTAGTCAATTAAATGCTTATCACAAAATTGGAAACAATGAAAATATTTGCTTCAACCTTTTATCACTTTTATTGATACTAATTTATTTATCAATTTGCTAGATTTAATAAATGCTCATATTATCATGTAATACGTATTTTATTTTATTAGCTTCTTCATTTTTAATACTAAGAAAAGTAAATGCCACATTCACAGATTTCTCGATTGTTGTCTACAATTAATTATGCGTATACGCAATTTAAATTTACACAACAATTGCACGCAACAAAAACAATCTTCTTATTTCAAATGAATTATTTTAATGTCGATACACTTGTATTTATTACCCAAATAACAGTTTCATTGTTAACTTTAATAAAAAGCTGCTGAGCAGTGCATATACCTCGTTGTAGTGTCATAAACAATCAATTGTTAGCTTTAATCAACTGAAAAAGCTATTAGCGGTCGTTTCGCCATGTATTTTTCAATTTTGTTCACCATTTAAATTGCCGTATTGATTATGATTGATTTAGTGAACTGGCAAAACTAAATAATATTTATAGACTTTGCATTCGGCAAATAGACGAAAACCTCTACAAAATATATATGTAAATACATATATATTGCTCGTATATTGTGCGATTCTTTCGTTGCGTTGCAATTCACAGCAAATTATACAAAGTTGAATTTACGAGTTTGTTGCCGTGCTCAATAAAAGCAATTTTAATATTAATATTTTGAAGTTGTGCACACACATTGCAATGTTCACATGCAGCATAGAAATCGTGAATATTTGTGCAGCGAAAGAGAGCGAAATATTGAGAAAGTGGGAGAGAGAGGCAGAGGGAGTGTGATAGTCCCCGCAAAGAAGTCAAATAAATAAATGCATTGGAATGAAATTCGGCGAATAGCGAAAAGTAAACGTGCCAACGCGTTCGGCAACAAGCCAACAGTAGTTGGAGACAGAAAGAGCGACGGGCAGAAGAGGGGGAGAGAAGGGTGCCAGCGAGGAGTCCCGAAGTTGAGTGCTTGCCTGCGCGTGGTCAATGGTCAAATATTTGCAACAAAACTTTTTGGCCTTGCCAAGTCATTGAACGTTGGCTGGCAAAACTCAAACAGAAGCGCACAAAACACAAAAATTGCACAATTTGCTTGGAGTGCAAAGCAAATGAACTGGTACGATACCCTGTACAACACGATTGTTAGATAAATAAACAAATAGTTGTAGTAGTTGTGGCAGCTGCCACAAAAAAAAGCACAGTCGAAGCGGAGCGAACGAAATTCGAGTGATATTTTTGCAATCATAATCGACAACGATTGCCAGCTGAAATAATACTGCTCGGATGCTTGGAGTCGAGTGTTGGCGCAAAGCCGATAACTCAGCGTTCGCCACGTGGCATGCCCCGTATACGATGTGGCAAGTGAAGCAAGCGAAGCATTGCCACGTAGGTAATTGAGTATGAATGTGGAATGTGTCGAAAGCGCTTTTTGTTTTTCTTTTTGGTCGCCTTTTCCTTGCCGCTTTTTTTTTTTTTTTTTTTTACCATTCTCTTTTTGTGTGATATTTGCCAAACAAAACGTTGACGGCGAGAATTTGAACGAAATGCTCAGACAAGTTTGCCCAGTCGAGTCTTGAACTCTGGCCCCAGGTACGAGAGATAGATTGGGTGGCTAGTGGTGGAGTGTGGTGGTGGGGAGATTGAGCGGTGCCGTGGGGTGCTGCTGGCAAGCAAAACAAGTGGAAAATGAATTCGATACATTATCATGACGTCAAGTCGTGCGTGGTGACTGCCGGTCTGCCGATTGCCAGACTTGGATGCTGTAGACTGGAGACTTGAAGACTTGGGTGGCTATGGCGGGGTCAAAGTGGCTGCCAAAAAGTATAAATTACGTGTAATGCGACGCAGCTATCGATGGCAGCCATTTCTTATGCCAAACACCTGCAGCAGGCCAACTGCCAATGGCTCTGATGACGGCATCGAGGCGTGGAGTGGAGGGGAGAGTGGCGAGGGAAGCAGCACTGACAGACATTTGCCATAGCAAATGTGCGCATAAATGAATTACCAATGAACCGCATGCGATGCTTTCTCCTCTCCACTTCACTCCCCACCTGCTTGCCACATGCTACGTTTCATTTTCAATTTGGAATCGTCTGCTCAACTGAGGCGCTAATTTGTGGGCGTTGCCGACTTCTAGATGGTCTGACGATACACATACACTCACTCAGAGGCGAGTGTTTAACCATTTGACAGATGCGCTCCACACGAGTACTTAATAGTGCCCGCAGCAAGGGTAGCCAAAGGGCGAAGGGGGGCAGCAGGTGGCGTGTGGCAGGGCGCAATTCGACAGCCTACATAAAAGCGCAATTTGTGCCATTATGCGTCAAGTTCCATTTGATTGCGACACGATGACAGCGAACAACGCACACACACACACACACACACACACAAACGAAACACAAATACGCATAGACACACGCATTCTTCGCTCGTTGGCTGTCAGAAGTTGCCGAGGGACGGGGGCGTGGCCATGCGGAGGCAGGTCGGGTAAAAGCAATTTCACTAAATCTGCAATTGTTATGTCGCCTGCTAAACAACTCACTTTTCCTCTCGCTCGCTCTCTCTCTCTCTCTCTCTGTTTCTACTGCTGACTCGTAGACAAACCTTCGAGTTGCTTCATCCATTTGGACAGCCATAAAAGCCAAAACGTTCTCGCACGTCAAATATTTATATTGCATTGCTCTGTTGCTCGCCATTGTTGTCCCAGTTCCTTGTTGCGTTGCTCTGCAATATGATTTGGGTATTGATTAAGCGCCACTGGGGAGCTGGCAAGCAGGCAGACAACAAACTCCGCATACGTTCCACATCCACTCGCCTCAACGTGTCCTGCCTCAATTACTGCAACGCTTTATGTCTCCATGCGGGACCATGTTGCTCGGTCTCTTTCATTTTACTACATTTTTATGCTACATGGTAAAAAAAAAGAAGTGGCAAGAAACATCGAAAGGGGAGACGCAGCCATAAATCATGAAAACGATTTGATGGCGTCTATTAGACACAGTTTATAGGCCTTGTTAAAATGTTTATAGAGCAAACTTTACGGCGAACGGCAATTAAACATAATGCCTCCTGTTGATCAGAGCTTTTTGTCCCAAAGGACCTGTCGACGACGAGACGACGAGCATTAAACGTCGTCCTTAAAAAAGGCCAAGTCTCAAAGTGAAAATTTGTTACGCAATTTGTAGGTGCGCAAAATACTAAAATTCATTTTGCGAATTATGCATACAATTAGCCAAATTTACGCCCAAAAATACTAATATGAAAATTTATAATTAACTAAGGAAATGTGCTTCGTACATATTATGTGTTATGCACAGTAAAACAGCATTAATTGAAATATTAGTTTGGGCTTTGTTTAGAGTGCTTTTAACATTTCAGTTAGTTTGTTAAACTTTTTTGTTTATGATGCATTCATTTCTCTAATATATTTTTTATGTTCTCCTTATATTAAATCTATTACTTTTTTTATTTTAATTCTTATAGCATAGCAATAATCTGCAATTATTTATGCTGCTTATTTATCAATTTGCCACTCATTAACTACTCGTCGAATTTAATTGGCAATAGAATGAAATACTTTTCTCGTATTTGCCTCGTTCGCTTGTTTAATCAGCTCCTAATAATTTCCGTCTTTTCTCACTGGGTTTTTTGTTGCAGTGTTCCCCAGCTTGCCACCAATTGATGAGCAGTGATTACACATTTTTTGCGTTTATTGGCGCGGAGTTTAATGCCGGGCTACGTGAGGCAAATACACCTCTAGACCAGGCAAACACACGTACAAATTTGGTTAGGGATTTGCTGTCTACTGTTTGCCTGTTTGCTGTTCTTCATGTTGTTGCTGTTGCTGCCGGTGCTTGGCTGGCGGCGTATTCCCACGAGTGCACTTTACGCGCTGCCTCATGAGTCGCACTTCTGCTGCTTTGCTGCCTTCGATTCGAATACAAACACAACACACACACACCAATGAAACAGACACGAAAGCAAAAGCTGTTGAGAGCAGATTCATTGAACTTTTTGCAACGTGAATTTGAGCGATTGCCGATTGTGAATTGTATCTGAAAAGAGTCTCCTACTTCTGCTCCTTTTGCCATCCGTCAAATTGGCCTGCTGTGCGCTGTCTGATACAACATAAAACACACACACACACACGCGCACACGTACACAACATTTATACAGAAAGAAAGAAAGCATTACCCACACAGTAGAGTACTACAGTACAGTACAGTATTCCTACACTACGAGCAGTATACTCGTATTAAACAAGGCATTTCCGCTGCAATGTTTACTTTATACAAACAATTTCCGCAGCTAAATCTACCCAATGAGCGGCAGCAGCTGCGTCTACTCGGCGATGGATTGGTCTGGGGCCTGAGTGGGGGCTATTTATGGCATCGACTTCGCATTGATCCTGCGGAAATTTATTGATGAATTTCATTTCATTTCGCAACGCAACGCAACGCATCGTATCGTTTGACTGCGTCGCGCTACCTCTCGAAATTGCTTTATTTTGAGGCTCTTTTACGCAATTGCTGTGAAACAAAAACCCTCACACACACACACACACACATTTTTACCCCGGCCACGTTGTGTTGTGTTGTGTTCTGTTTGTTTTCCATTCATCAGTGGCCCAGTCTGTACAGTGCAGCGTCGTTCCAGACATTTATATTGGCCCACGTCGCCATTCGCGCTCAGGCCGACAACAAGAAGAAAAGAAGAAACAAAAAAAAAAAAGAAAAAAAGAAGCAAAACGTTGCTGGCATCTAAAGTGGTTGCGATTAGTTTGCTAATGTTGTAATTTCATCATTGGGGCACCACCGTGGAGCTAAAGCCTGGCTAAACATCATCAGGTACTTGACAGCCTGGCTACCACAATTTGCTATTGCTATTGCGATTCCGATTGCTATTGCTATTGGTATTGGTGCCGGGGTGAAGCACATTTCGCTGACCAACTCTCATCGAGCAGCTTACCAGCTCTCCATTCTCAACTTTTGTTTTGCTGCTCTAAGTTGCGATTCGTTCTCGAACTTTTGTCGATTCATTGATGTGAGTGGCTTTTTATTTGTGAGAAAATGGCGCATATTTCTACGTTTCTGCGTTTCTTATATGTATATATATATATATATATATACATATATATGTATATATATACTATATGTACACACTTTTTTTTCCTACACTTTCTTTTCAGCTGCGCGTTTTGTTTCTGTTTTGCTCTCCTGGCGTATTGAAAAAGGAAATGAACTCATAAAAAGTAATTTGGCCATAATGCTTTGGGCCGAGTTAGTTACTTGATTTGCAGTTGCGAATAAAGTTTCGCTTTATTAATTTTGATGTTGTATACACTTACTGTTGTTGTTGTTGCAGTTGTTGTCGTGTCTCGAGCTGCTGCTGCTGCTGCTGTTGTTGTTGTTGTTGTTGTTGTCGTAGCGCTGGCCACTTAAAAACTTGCCTGACTTCGAGTTGGCAATAAAGCGGCAAAACTTGAGCAAAAATACAAAATGAAATAGCATTTATATACATTGCGGTTTGTTTTATTGCCGTCTCGTGATACCCTTGCTCCTAGCTTTAATGGGGTATATTTAACTAATCCATTTTTCATAAGACTCGATAGCAAATGTCATTTAATTTACTTTTCGGTTAAACTTGAAACTCAATTTGAATTGGTTTTTTTTTTATTGAACTGGAATTGCGTTTGGCTTTGATCTGAGTTTGCTTTTCATAAATGCGTTTTCTCTTTGACACGCGCTGCTAGATCTGGCTATAAGCCGCACTTCATTTAGCCGTAAACGCCATACACAACACACACACACACACACATCGATTGCCTGTGGCGCCTCCAATCGAGTTTCTCAATTTTTCCTTAAAATTTAATTAGCTGGCAGCGTTTGCACATACGACTTTTAAGAGAGATATGATCACATTTCATTTCATTTTATTGGTAGTTTCTCATTTCAGACTCTCAAACACACGCCCACTCACACACACACACATACACGCACACACACACGCACACTCACAAATAACGCTCAAAGGCTGTGAGAATTGACGAGGCAAAACTTGGAGAAAAGTTGATTGTTTTTCTTTGCTGACTTTTGCTTTGGCTCCCTGCTGAGGCTCGTCAGTAAATTGTAAAAATAATTAAATTTATTTACGTTTGCCTTATTTAATTGCCGCAGCAGCTGCGACAGCTCCACCTCCAACTCCAACTCCAGCTCCTTGCCACCTCCTTACAGTAGTCGATGACATAACCTGAGGCGTCGCTTTCAAAATGGCTGCCAATTCTCCATAAAAAGCTGAGACTCCTTCCACCCGCCCACGCAATGAGTGCGCAAAGTGAAAGCAAATAAATGAATAACAAATACTACAACAAATAAATAAATAAACAAATGCTGAGTTGAAATAGAGTTTTCGCCTCCCAGAACACGAAAAGCATTTCATCTTGAAACGTAAACTCAAAACTGCCAACTGACATCTGTTTGCTTCCAGCTGGCAGCTGCTGCTAGCTGGCAACTGGACATTTTGCTGTCCTTGATGTTATTTTCGTTGCCGGTTCGTTAGTGACATTTATGCATATCGAAAAGGATCGCAAAAGAGTTGACTGACTGCACTTTGCTTTATGACTCATCCTGCCAACTGAAGCACAACAAAGTGCAGTTTAATAGAATAGAAAAGATTTGCAATCGATGCAGCAATTGCTGCTCAATCAGCTCATTGAATATAAAAAAAATTGAAGCACAATCTGCCTGTAACAATGCAAATATTATTTAAACTTGCACATCTGTGATTTAAATTTCAGTAAATTTGGCAAGCATATTTATTCATTCATCGCACGATAAATATCTCTCCACTTTATGCTCTGCGTTCTGACACTTTTTGCCTAGTTTTGCGACTATCTTCTTGTTATTTATCGCATTCAGTTTTCATTGTTGTGGTCATTTTGTGTCTCTGTGTTCACCTTCTGAGTTTTGTGCTGTTGCAACATGCGCCAAGTGACGGTGAAATTATTTCTGTTTATGCAACGTCAGCGCATTTCCTGTTCGTGTTGTTCATCTTCATGCTATTGTTATATGTATGTAGTTGTTGTTGTTGTTGTTGTCGTTTGTTGCAGCTTTTGTCAGTTTTGTGATTTCAGTTTTCATTTGATTCGTTGCTTAAGTTAAGAAATTCCCCAAAAATGTCGCTGCCACTTGGCGTTTTGTTGTTGCGCAGAGCAAAATTGAATTCTTTTGTTTTTGCCATTTGGAAAAGTCCTGCTCCAATCCTCGTCCTTTTCGCTGTCTCTGCGGCATGTCTGACTGTTTTTCATGCGCATTCAATGAACCATAAATTTCAAAGTGCCGTGCTGCCAGACACGATGGCGTCACCAAACTACAACAACAAGAACAGCCAGCTCGATAGCAGCAAACCATCGGAATATTTAAAGTTATGTAAATCGTTGGCCTCAGTCGAATGAAAATAAAAAATGCTTCTTCGTTTCATGGGCCAACCTGTTCGCTCACCTCTCGGCCAATAGTCGGTGGATTGGCCTGCAAAATATTGCTCTAATTGTGCTACTGTTGCAGCTACACAGTTAACCATGCCACAAACACACACGAGTGACACACGACACTCGACAAATATGCATGTAGTAAGCCCAGCTCATAGGCAACACTTTACAGTTGCAATAAAAAGAAATGCCACAAAAAAAAAAAAACAAAAACAAAACAAACTATCAAGGAATATTCATTGTTTTCCCAACTACTAAACGAGTTGGATAGCTATGCAGATAGAGAGAGAGTGAGATGAAAGGGGGACAAGTGAAGGGCCGGGGGAAATGGGCTGGGACAGGAAAAGCATTTTAGTCGATGATATGTCTCTCTTCTTATCTAGCAAACAATTTTATGCTTCCGCCTGAGCGACAAACAATGGAGCGTAAATATCCGAAAAGCGACGCAACAGCAACAATACAAAAAACAACTTATAAAATGTTAAACTAGTCGACTACTATACACACTATCTTTAAAATTATTTAAATGTTGTGGAATTCTCTTTGAAGACGTTTTTCGATTGAAGTTTCTCAACTCTAAACTATGTGTTTTTAGTTGTAAATCTTCTGCTACCTTTTTAGCTCTTGGGGGAGAGAAATTGAGTTCAATATTTACTTGTTACATGTTGGTCGAATGAATTGGTTGATCCTTTTCTTGGCAGCGTATGGCAGAAGTACTATATACGATGAGGCGCACATAAATGTGCAAATGAATGCATGAGCAAATGAGTGAATGAGTGAATCACTGAATGACTGAGTGAGTGGGCGAGTGTGTGAGTGAGTGAATGAGTGAATAACTGAGCCCTGATGCATGTCCGGTGCAAACAAGCAGGCAAAGAGCCTACAGCTGAGGGCATTGTTGCCAAGCAGAGACAGAAGATGCGAAATTATAAAGGGACCAGCAACAAAGCGGATAATACCAATAGCAACAAGATGAGAGTGAAAAAGGCAGATATAGAAAAAGAGGGAAGGAGAGCGAGTAAACGAGTAGTTGATAAGATTTGTCTACAACATTTATTGTCCTTTGGTTTTCCACTTTGCTTGGCTCGTTTTCTGTTTGGTAAAATGCTTTTTGCGCAATTGTCATCATGACCCTAACACACACACACACACACACACACACACACACACACACACACACACGCAGGCAGCACACTCGTGTGTGTGTGTGTGTGAGTGAAGGTGTTAGTCAGATCCGTTTTGCATACTTTGCGGCGCTGTGGCATTGGCCAAATATTTGTCCTTTTTTCCTGTTACTGGCCAAAGCAACGAAATAAGCGATAAATAAATACAATTTGCTTTTGCTCTTTTTTTTTTTTTTGGTTGGTTGTATTTGCATTCGAGATTAAGCAGATAGAACACGCAACCACAAAATCCGCCCCCGCAGTTTTCCTCGGCTGCTAAGAAAATCCTTTGCGAAACTAGTGAAAAATTATGCGACCGAAACGTTTCAATGGTCGACGTCGAATTTTAAAGCCACATAAATTCGAGTTCTATTTTGCGGACGGCCAAGATGGGGAAGCGGGAGGGAAGCTGGAGGGCGAGCTGCATTCTTAAGCGCTCTCTAATTTGCTTTGACGGCAGACATGTGTTCAGGGCTTTGTCTTTGTGCGTGCCAACTGGAAAACAAAATCCAGCTAAGCGCGATGAGAACGCAGCCCGTAAAGTACGACGACACGGTATGGAATGAGTACGAAATAGAGCATGGGGCACAGGGGGGGCATGCGGATGGGGATGATGAGTGCAGGCCAGAAGCAGGCAGACTTTTAATTAATTTCAATGCTGCAATTGCTTTGTGCCTGACAAGTCGTTCCCCTGTCTCGTTATCTCCCCTTCCTCTCCTCACCCCCTCTGCCTTTTCTTTACGCTGTCTGCCTTCTTTTGACTCTTTTTGCCTCACTCTCTTCCCTCCCTATTTTCTGCTTGTTTTCTGTCGCGTCTGCTTCGCATATGGGCTGTCACTCAATGCGGAACTTGGAGAGAAACTGTTGCCGGCTCTTTTTGATTTTTTGTGGCACATAATTTGATTTGCCATGTGCAGCTGCGATCAACAACAATGCAGCAGCTGGCATTACCGTTCTCGTCCTCCTCCCACGCACAGCTGCATGCAACACTCTTGCAGCAAGGGGCAAACAAGACAAAATGTTGCAGTTGCCGTCAACTTTTAGTACGTTTACCGAACACGAGCCATGTCGAGCATATTGTTAACTTTTTGCCATCATCTCATCTGGCTGCGCAACCCTTCCCTCCCTTCCTCCTCCCTTCCATCTCTACCCTTTTGCCGTTCTGCTCTATGCTTTTGCCTCAAACTACATCATTTACTACCGGCAACTTTGCTGCTTATTTACATATTTATAACTTGCAGCAGCCTTTGCTGCGGCGTGCAGTGTGTGCGGCATTTACCTTTTGTTTATGCCAGTTTTGGCTGCCATAATATTCAACCGATTTCCCGTCTCCCCCCCTTGCAAAACTTGCTGCTCCCGTTGCTGTTGCTTTTGCTGTTTCTGTTGCTGTTGCTGGCCGAGATCGAGTTGCGAGCAAGTGTAATGTAAATCGTATGCATTGTGCAAATTTTGTGTGTTGCTACAACTTGAACTTTGCCCTCTCTGCGTTTGTTGCTGAAAAGTGTTTGACTTGTGAGCACTGGCATATTGTCTTACCTGTCGTATACTTGTTGCACAAGATTTTATTTCATTTTATTCCTTGCTGCATTAAGTTGTGTTTGCATTTTTACCCGACTCGACTCAGCTTGGCTTTCTGCTTGCCTTCCAGTTGAACTATTCGCAGCACAAAACTTCGCCTCGTGAATCAATTGCCATCTGCAAACGGTCGAAGGGCGGCTGGGGGGATGGGGCAGTCATCATTTTAAATGCCAGCCCATCGAAGCGAGGACTCATGTGGCGTATGCGCAATATGTTGCTATGCCTTTCGCCTTGATGGTGGCAATTCATTTTCACTTTACCCACTACTGTGTGGCGGGCGGCACCAACAATAGCCAAGGGCCTGCCGTGCAACCCTTTTTGCCACCACCACCGCAATCGCCCCCCCGCGCACTCACAACTCATGCATATAGAAAGGCGGCATTAAAGACGAGCGTCCATACGTGGTGTGCGCCACAGCCGAAAGGAACAACGAATGTTTCGCGTAGTGAGTGACAGCGGTGGAGGGGAGGCGAGGGGTGGATTGAAAAGGGGCGTGGCGCGTTGACAATGCCAATACAGGTGCGCACAATGCAAACGAGTGACATGCAAATGCTTTCAACAACAATTGCAATTCATGCAACCCACACAAG
The DNA here is from genome assembly GCA_035047445.1 of Drosophila siamana. Taxonomy (NCBI): domain Eukaryota; kingdom Metazoa; phylum Arthropoda; class Insecta; order Diptera; family Drosophilidae; genus Drosophila; species Drosophila siamana. The sequence continues at coordinate 675,933 of JAWNPP010000044.1, forward strand.
CGCACACGGCACACAACAAACATATGGATTCTGGCATGCACAGACACGCACAGACATGCACATACACGCTCATCATGACATCAGGCAGAAGGCAGCAGGCAGACATGGCTCGCCTCACATTTCGTTTCATTTTTGAACGTCGATTTTCGAGCGTTCGTTTCTTCCAATTGCGTTTTCGTGCACTGTTCTCGCTCCTCTGCTCCATTTTTTATTTGCTGCCCCCATAGCGTTGCGTTGCGGTTTGCCTTCCTTGGATATATCTGCGTGTGTGTGTGTGTGTGAGTGTGTTTGTTTGTATGTGTAGATGTGTGTGGAAGCATTTAGCATACTCACCTATGCACACACACAAACACTCGCACAAAGCAGACACAAACTCACGTGTGAGTGACCAAATATGTCTTTAAAAGTGGCGACAGCTTTTGTGGCTGATGCTGCTTCGGCTTCTGTTTTTGATAATCTGCATATACCCTGCTTTAATTAGACACAGGGAGCATTAACTCTGAGCTGTTTATCGAACTTAAGCAGATAAATTTTCAAATTTATAGACTAAACTTTGTTATTCACACAGCTGTGAAACACATCATATTCATCACTAATGATTCAATCTAAATAATAGCCCAATTAATTCTACTTTCAACAGTAATAGTTGTTGTTTCAATTGGCAAACTTTAGTCTTTTAGCAGTGCGTGGTATCTTTGTGGTAAACAGTTGAGCGTTGCACTCGATTTTCGCTGGCTGGCAGCTTGTTTTTGTTTGCGCCAGCGTCCGCCAGAGACAATGGCAGCTCATGTTGATGCTGATGCAGCATTTCGTTGATGTTCCCGCTGCTGCTGCTGTTGCTGTTGCTGCAGCAGCAACTGTTGTTGCCGGTGATGCGGCTGCTTCTCTCTGCTCTTCACTCACTTATGCATTCGCACTCAAATATGCAATGCGCCACAAAATTGCAATTTCCACTAAGATTGATGAAAAACGCCAACGTCGACTACAACGCTTCGTCACCCACACACACTATCGCACACACTCGCATACTTGGAGAATAAAGGCAAGAGCAGTTACCACAGGCACGGCATCAGTTGCCTGCAAATCATGTCATCAATTGAATTTCAAGCGATTATTTTTGCACGTTTCACAAATCGCAGCACAAATATGCTGTGCGCTGTGTGTTCACGTTTGTGTCTGTCTGTGTGTGTGTGTGTGTGTGTGTGTGTGTGTGTGTGGGTCGAGTGTTGCTGTGCATATCAAACGGCAACACGACATGACGACGCTCACAATACGTTTCGATTACGCATTGAAATCAAATTGATGACGCGCCTGTTGTTGCCGCAACTTCAATAAAAATATGAAGATATCCCTGCTTTCCCCTCCCCACTCCCCGTTCTCCGCGTGACTGCAGCTCGTCAGGCCGCTGCAATTCCGCAGAGTGCATTCATGCAAAATCCATAGCAGCAGCATCAGGTAATGCTCAGAAATCAACACACACTCAGCCAACGACCGAGCGGGGACGGGCGAGGATTGAGGGGCATCAAATTGTTGCCTGCCTGCCGCCCCACAAGGCAGTTGCATATTTCATAACTTAATTTAATGCAATGCCGACAGAAGGGCGAAGAGGGTGAAGGGGATAAGAGCAAAAGTAAGGGTCTGTGGCAATGGTATGCCTTATGCATATTTTTGGCCAGCCTCCTGCTGCTTGTAAGCGAAATGCCGGAATACGAAATACAAGCACAGTCCGTAGTTGCGGCAACTACTATATACTATATACATACATATATATATATATATATACGTTATACACTGTACTATGAATTGTATATAGTGTTTTTGCGGCAGAAGTATTTATAAGCCGCTTGCTTTGCAATTTGCTGATATTAATCTGTGAAATAAATTTGCTTGGCGCACTCAAACGTGAAATGTTTGTTGCCCATCCGCTATGCAAATATTTAATGAATATTACAAGTATGGCGAGTTATAGACTGCTCTATACAATATTTATAAGAAAGGCAAAGGTATGGCCTCTCCAAATGCACTTGTAGTATTTGAGATTCGCTCGAGTGCCGTGAAATGAGCATAGTTTAATGCAAAATGCAGAAATGTTTTGGCAATTAAATTGCCTTTAGCGGGAAATGGCTGACCGCAGCTACAGTCGCAGCCACTGCTGCTGCCGCTGCTCTTCCACGCTTGTAGCCTCACTGAACATTTTTGAAGCGCATTGTTTGTGCGCCTTTCGGGTTCGGTTCTTATTTCAGTGTTGTTGCTGCTGCTGCCAATTTAGCCTGGCTTAAATGCAATTCAAGTAATTGGAAATTGTATTCGCATTCGCTTTCGCATTCGTAGCGATGGCCCGCAGCTAGGCTATAAATTCCTGTAGCTTCAGCAGCATCAAGGCATGCAGCCATACAGAGAGAGATAGAGAGAGAGAGAGAGAGGCTGAGAGGCAGGCATTATGTTACCATTTCGGCCAAACATAATTACCGTATTCAATTACAACTTCATAATTCACTCGCAACGCCTTTGTTCGAAGGCCACAATTGACCGAACATTCACATACATATATATTGTGTTTGTTAGCTATGCATGCGTGTGCGTGTATATTTGTGTAATCCTTGCAATTATCTGGGCGTTGGTGATGCAATCAGCGCGCCTTCGAAGACGCAATGTCCCCAAGCGTTTGCTGCCTGGTGTCCGGTTCATGTGTCTTGATTAAACGATCATTATGTAAAGCAGCGCCTCGAAACACGTGTATCGAAGTCCAGAACACATTGTTCAATTGTTGACTCAACTGGCTAGTTAATTAAGGACGCCACGAGTCCACTAAGTTCCATGTGAGACATTATTAAAGACCATTAGACCTTATTCTCATATTGCATAAATTTAATGTTATTAATTACAATACAATTTGAATTAATTATTGTTGCAATTCCTCTGTCTGTTCAATTTTCAGTTTGTAAACCCCATAGATGATTTTACTTTTAAAATGCCTTGTTAGAAGTTGAGGGGATTTGATTTAGTTGTCGAAACAACTTTAGTGTGCAAATTATACTAATGCAAAAAGGAAATAGTTGTAGATTGGGAAGTTTTATGGCATTTAAGAGCCTAATAGTTTTTCACCTGGCATTATACAGAATGTAATTTAAAATTTAAAACATATCAAAAAGTTGGTTGATCGATTCAGTTTGAGGAATAACAAACAATTAGTTAAATTTCGAGCGCTGTAGCTGCAAGACAATAAGGATACTTGAAGAAATAACATAGTTTTTTTATAAAATAAATAATATTTATATTTAAAAAAAATGTTCTTATTTACTGAAACTTGTTGAAATATTCGTAGAGAAAGCAGTTGTTCAATAAAAACGCATTTGCGAATAGTTATAGCAACTTGCGAAAAGCATTCAGCATTCAGAAGCTTAATAACAAAGAAGTCTAGAGCTGAGCTCAGCTCAGTCTCAGTAAATAAAATAAATAATTTATTTATTCGCTTTTCGTATTTTAAAACAATTTGGAATATAAAACTCGACAGCTGCCATTGGCAAAACCGAAATTTATTTGCGCAAAACGAATTTTGTGAGCCTGTAAGCAATAAATTGCGTTTGATTTTATTGACAAAATACGGATTAAATGGGAATTGACGAATATACAGTTTATTTGAATTGCTATCGACAGCTTAAACAAATGTTTGGCAGTTTCGAGTCGCAAATGCTTTTTAACAATCATTTGCCAAAGCATATTGAAAGATCAGGTTGATTTCCAGTATTTATTTGGAGAGCAAATACGTAAATGTAGCACTAGTTTATGTTATTGTCTCAGCTTTTGCTGTTAACGTAGCTAATGCCACGACCATTTCCATAAAGTATGCAACTAATTACGTGGAAGTTGCTTAAGCTGTCTGGCAAATGCCACACGCAACTTGACAGCCAACAACCCAGCGACACCAACAACAACAACAACAACGAGAGCAGGAACAGGACCAGCAACGACAGAGCCATAATACAATATAATTACTGTAAAAATCACAACTGACAAGCGCAAAATGCCATAAGGGTGCTCGGTCTCTCCACGAGACAAATAGAGCGAGCAAAACGGTGGGATGGGGGGAGAACGAAGCGGTTATGCAAAGGGGAAGTGAACTCGGCAATAGTGCGTAAATCTTGACGCCTTTAAGCAGGCCCCAAGCCCAATTGACAATGACATTTTGTCGTCATTATTGCGTCCCTCTTGGCAATGGGGAACAAAACAGCAAACAGCTGGCAACCGGCAATGCCCGACTATTGAGATACCTTAAACAATATGATAATGAAAGTGACATCAAAATTTAGTTTAAGTTTACCTTTTCAATGATTCGCTAATTATGTTTATATTTTACATAGACCTTTTGGACAAAAGCATTTAGTTAAATGAGAATTGTAAATTTAATGTCTAATGAAATAAATATTAAAAAATATATAATATAAATATGTCTACCTCCAAATGTATAATGAAATATATTTATAATGAACTAAATATTTAAAATAATATAATATAAATATGCTAATTTGTTTTTTTAGTCTTTAATACATTGAGAATATTAATTATGGATTCCTAAAAAGTCTATTAAAGTACAAACACATCATTTATTATTGTTTATTAATACTGTTTTTCTTTAATAAGAATTTACTTTAATTTGTTGGCTTAAGCTCGCCACAGCAAATGTTGTTGAGTCTGCAATCTAGCATTGGAAATTTTTGTAGCTCAGCAAGCTCCATTACCCATCTTAATTTGCTGGGTATAATGTGGCAAAGGAGAGTAGAGCAGGAGAAAGAAGCAGCACAACGACATTGGCAAGAACAAGGAGCTTGATGCGCACCGTGCAGGCAATTACAGAAATTAGCTTTCGTTTTTAATTTATTAGCGCCATTGTGCGTGCTTCTAATGGCGACAAGCGAAAGGCGAAAGGCGACAACCGACACACGACAGTTCACAGTCTAGAGTCGACAGTCGACAGTTGAGAGTTGAGTGTTGAGAGTTGGGAGCGAGCGAATGGTAAAATGGTGAATTGCGACTGAGTTTAGAATCGCATTGCCAGTTGTTACCATTGCTAAGACAAATGCCTTGACTGCTGTCGCCCCAAATTAATGTGCATATAACTTACGCTTTAAGCGAAGCTCTATCCCACTCTTTTTCGGAAGCATCTCTCGCACTCTCTCTCTGCTCTCGGCGTCTCCATCGCTTTGAGACCGGCCAATAAGGTTGCAGCGCGTTTCCCTGAAGAGGCTCCATGCATTTTATAGTTTTATTGCCTTGGCCAAACCCCATATGGCAGTGTGTGTGCAATGAAGTGTGCACATGGTAAAACATTCATGATGATTTAACAGCGCACACACACTGCAACACAAACACACACACATACACGGGGACTGAGTGCATATGAATAAAAGAGTGAAAACAACCTTTTTGGACAAGCTGGCAGAGCCAATGGCAAAGAAATATTTACTCAGCATGCAAATGGCAACTTAATTGAAGCAAAAATATTCGTATATGTGTGTGTGCAATTTGTCAAAGCAAAACCGTAAGAGACTCGAATGGGGGCATGCCTCGTGGCAAGGCATTTGCTGGGCTGATGGTAAACTTTTTGCCTTCAAGGTGTTGTTCTGTTATTTGTTAATCGGTCACTGCGATGGCAGCAAAAACAATTAATAAAGTGAGCTTAGGCGGGGCGGATGGCAAATTTTGCTCAAAGCTGCTATTTGGGGCATGCCACAGTTGATGATGTTGATGCTGCTGTTGCTGATGCTGTGGCAACCATTTATAAAAGACGATTTTGCAAGGTGTTGTTTTTTTGGGAGATGCTGTCGGTGTTGCATTTGCAGCTAACCATAAACTGCGCATTAGTGTGATTGCATAACATTTGCACACATCTTCAACACAACACACACACACACATACACAGACTAAAACACACACACGCACATAGACAAACAGCTCGTAAGGCAGACGAAAAACCCCGTAAACCAAAAGCGAACCAAAAACCGAAATCCTTATGTATGTGCAGCTGCTGCTGCGGCTACGTGCTATATCCTGCATCCTGCCTCCTGCCAGTTGCCTGCTGCCTGCTTTCTGCATCCTGCACAGCTATTTCCTAAAAGTTTGCACAACAGCAGCAGCCACAGAAAAGGGCCAGCAGCACCCACAAATTTTCAGCTGCTGGCTCAAGGGGCGAGCGAGTTGTTGATAATTTAAGTCGGAAATTTCAAGGAAGCAGCTCTCGCACGTAATGCTTAGAACAAGACGTATTTACACACACATAACACACACACACAAACATGCGCGTAAATTGCAATTACAACAAGTGCAACGACAGCAGCAACAATGGACACATCAACAAAAACGGCAACTGTAATCAAAGCCAAAGAGCATTACGCAGAAATGTCGAACAAAACTATGAGAATGCAATTATGGCAAAGACAATGCCAGCAGCTGTAAAAGAAAGACAGACAGAGAGAGAGAGAGAGAGAGAGAGAGAGAGAGAGATAGAGTGAGAGAAAGAGAGCGGGAGAGCGAGAGTTAAGCAAATAAAAATACACAATTGCATGGCGCACAGTCAGTCGTAGAAGTTTACAGACTGCAAACTTTTGGCTTGGCTGTCAAACAAACCGAAAATGAAATCATTGTCAATTCATAAAATTGATGCAAAAATTGTACAAATTGCATTTACATATGCTGCAACAACAGCCCAAGGCGCACATTCAACACCCAACACCCAACACACACACACACACCAAACACTCGCACACACACACACACCCATAAAAGTAGACATTTGGAGGCAGACAGTTAGTAATAGCTGCAGTGGGCCATTACTTCGGCCATTATGTTTCATTTGTAGCGGCGCCGCTTGACATACATTTCCAGAGAGAGAGAACGAGATAGCGGGGTAGGCGTGGGGTTAGGCGGAGGGGTCAGCTTAAGGGAAGCCCAGACAGTGGCAAATGGGGCCGGCGGCTAAGCCACCCCAAAGCAGCCGTTGTCGTTTATTTAAGATGACAGTAGCAGGACATGGACAGGCAGCCAGGCCGAGCTTTGCCGGAACGGGCCAACAGAGAGCAGTGCACAATCCTGTTGCGGTCAAGTGTGCAAACATATTGCAGGCACTGTGCGTCGCATGCGAATGCATTTGTCGCCAGTTGACCTTGTTTTTACGGCAGCAAACGTAATTGACATTTATTAATTGGAAAACAATAATTTCAAGCCATCTCTCTCTCTCTCTCTCTTCCTTTCTTTGTCGTTATTGACGCCCACACCCGCTTTCTCACTCTCTCTCTCTCTCTCTGGCGGTTTTGGCTAGAACGTTACCAGTTTTTGGCTGATTGCCAAGTGGCATGCCTTGTTTGGTATGATGATTTATGAGTCGAGGCTTGAGTGGCGATCAAGTGGGCGCTGCAAGTGCTGCTTTCTTATGCAGACAACGATTAAAAGCCGTCACCAACACACTAACACACACAGACACACACGCGATAAGTGGAGGGAGCGCTGAAAAGTTGCGCCAGCTGCGCTTTTGCTTGCCCATTAAAAGCTGTCAAATTTTAATGTTTTACATGGCAGGCTCAAAGTGCCAGCGACCAAACTGCCTTTAACAGCGACAACAACAATAACAACGACAACGCCGACAACGAACAAGAACAGGAATGCGGCAACAATGTTGTAACAACATAATCAGCTTGGGCCGCCTGTTCATGGCACCTGTCAGTTGGTTGGGACAGACAGCACTCTATCTCTAGCCGCGGCCCATAAACATTAAAAGCACATAGTTTGCATGGCAGCTGTGGTGAGAGTGGCGGAGAGGGGGGGGGGGGTGGGGCGACGGATGGGCGATGGATGGGCGATGCAGGTTTTAAAATAGTAGTGGCCGCGTGTCCTTTTTGCCGAAGAGTGAGCCCAAGTCAGTGGCAATGGCAGTCACAGTCGCAGTCGCAGAGCCGGATACGGGGCGTATGTGTAACGGAGTCCCAACACGCGATAAATTCATTAAAGAGCTGCTCGCATAGCAACTGAAATCTGGCTGACGTGTCTCGCGGGCAACGTAAAATACCAGAGTGCTCGCACGCACACAGACACACACACAAAGAGAAAGGGATAGACTACAAAAGCGATAGAGAGAGATAGAGCGAGAGAGAGAAAGACAGAGAGCGGGAGATGACAGCGAAAAAGCATTGCACACTTTCGGGCACGTTTATAGATTAACACATTTTTACTGCTGAATGTACTAATAAGGCAAGCATTTCCACTTTGAGTTACCCCCAGGAGATAAACCCACAGTGTGTCAGCACCAGCAGAGCAGCCAAAGCAGCAGCCAGTCGCTATCTCACTCTCTGTGTGTGTGTATTTTCCAAATTTATAACGGCAGCAACAATAAAGACGAGCATGCCAGGTGTAGGAAAAATGTTAACAAGAGCAAACAATGCGAAAATATTTCATACACTGCGCTGCCATTGCCCTCGTTGTTGTTGTTGTTGTTACTGTTGTTGTTGCATGAGTAACTCTTACCTCCTTCAGCGAGGCAGGCAGGCAGCCAGCCAACCAGCCAGTTAAATGGCAAACCTTAAGGGAATTCTGGCACTCGTGTCTGCTTCCAGCTGTTCTGGCTGCTTTACTGTTGCGCTGCTGCTGCTGCTGTTGCTGCTTCTGATTTCGAGTCTGGCAATCGAGCGCTGGGAACACACACACATGCAACACTTTCACAGAGACAGGTACGTGCCTGGCACACGTTGCGAGATTGCGCCAGCTGCTGCTCGAGTTGCAGCTGTTGCCCTTCATCGCTGTCGTGTTGTCCAGCACTTGGCTGTGTCGCCGTATCAGATTCGACAGGCAGCGGCGGCGGCCCAGCGGCAGCCTGCAAATAGCAAATAGCAAATACTATATATATATATATATATATATACATGTATGCACTTATATCGCGTCGACTTGTAATTGTAATTACGACTGCAATGTGGACTTTTGTTTTGTATGCTTTACCTTTAGCTTCGACTTCGACTTTGTTCGCTTCTCCTTCACTACACTTCGCTTGATTAAATTACTGTTTAAATATTATCTGAGCTTGTTTGCTTTAACTTGCCCCCCCCCCCTCCTCGACACTCCCCTTATCCACCTTTTTACTCGAATTGAGTTTACCGGACAGAGACAGAGAGAAAAAGTGTTAGAGACAGAGAGAGGAGAGTTATCGCTGGTGAAACTTTTGCAGCATGTGCATGCGGCAAATACTTTTGGTGCAACCAGACACGTATTCAACCCCAGCTCTGAGTCTAAGACTGGTTTTGCTTCTGCGGCCATATTCAAACTTCAATGAACTACAAATGTATGGAGCAACAATTTATCGCAGCCTAAAATTAACGTGCAAAGTTACCCCAAATAACGCGTGTGGCGAAACAATGTTATATTTCATAACAAGTATACGCTATGTGAGCTTTGCTCTGTTTACAAAACACAATATCGAATAATGACGAAATTTCCATAACTTTATGTAGCTAAAATTAGAAGAATGAAGAAAATCTGCAATGTATTCATTACTTACTTAACATGGTTAGTTTTTGATTCAAATTAAATGCAATTGTGTTTAGTCAAATATTTATTATTCACATAAAAATTTAGAAAGAAATACATTGAAATTCTACATTTTCTTTTTGCTGTTAAATTGCATTTATTTTTTTATTGCAGTTATTTGCAATCAGCAAACATTAAAATCAACTTCATGTGCTGTAAAACAATTATGAAAGCGTTCGCTTCATATTTGCGTTCGAATATTGGCTAAATTATTGTAAAAATACCTAATAAATTATTCGTTTCAATTTAACGAAAAGGCACAAATCATTTGTGCTTCAAAGTAGGCTATGAAATGTTGATGGCCGCCATTCTGAAAACAATACACACAACAACAAAAAAAATGCAAATAAATAAATGGAAATGAAAGGAAAAACAAGGAGGAAAAGAAAAACTATAAATTGAAATTTAAGGCAATACAACATTACGGTTGAGTTTGTAGCTCGGCAATGTGTTTATTAATGCAAGCAAGCACGCATAAAAATCTCAATTTAATTCAATCGATTTGTATTCGGTGGTGCCTGCTTATTTGGCGTTGTGTTCGAATACAAATGGCAAATTGCAATACGCTGCTCTACGAGAGTGTCCTGTGCATTCCAGTGCTATGCGATTGCGAGTGCTTTCGCCTGATGAATTTGTTCAATGTTCGAACGTGACTGACGCAATGATTGTACACGTCTCAGCATCTCAGCTCGCTACTTGAAGCAGCCATAACTAAGTGGCACTATGTAAGTGAAATAAGAGGCAGCTGATGGAGATAGTAAAGGCACACAGTCACCTCTCTCTCTCGCTCTCTCTCCCTATCTCGATGGCTTGGTTTACTTGAACAAACAGTCGAGCTAAGCACGAGAGCAGTTGGCACTTTTAAGTCATTTGCTCCATTCGAACTCAATTCAAAATGTGGCCATCAAGTCGAATGGGCACTCAATCAAAGCGGAACCAGAACCAGCGCCAGAAAGCAGCTGACGATGCTGTCCCCAATTCCCCTCACCCTCACCCCCTCACTCTCACTCTCAGGCCTTAGTCAAAAGAGTGCCATCAAGCAGGGGTCAACTTTTGGCAGGCAACACGCGTACGGCAAACAGTTTTGTCTGTGTAGTCAGAGACAGTCTTCAAATGAAAAAAAGAAACAGAAAATAGAGAAGTAGCCACCACGACAACATGCATATGAAACAACCGCACAGAGAGAGAGTGAGAGAGAGAGAGAGAGAAAGCGGCCAGGACTCTCGGCGTGCTATTAAAGTGCAAGCCAGAGGCACATCAGCGCTGCATGCACGTTTCAAGGATTCGCCCGGCAAATGCGTGACAGCCAAAGTGAGGCTTTGGCTAAGCCATTACACGCCTCGTTCTGCGACAGAGAAGGAAAAAAATAAACAACAACATATAAAAAACACAACATTTTTTTGTTGTTGTCGGTTTGTCTTTATTTTTTTCTGTGTTTCGGCAAAGTGTTTGGCGCTCCATTTGGAGCAGCCGTCAAATTGTTGACGCGTAAAGCGCGACATGTCCAAAATGTTGTGTTGTGCGCTGTGCGAACGAAAACTGAACTTTGGCATTGGCTGCACATCGATTTTTATGTATTTTTTGTGGGACTTTCATTTCTTTTTTTTTGCTTTGTTTAGGAGGCGGCTTAGTGAAGCGGGCGTCGGGCGGCGCTGGGGGCAGAATACAGGCCATTTGCCATATTGCAAATTATTTAAAAATGATTTATTGTAAGTTTGTTTACACTTTGCCATGCGGTTGCAATGCCAGCAGCTGCTGTGCTGTGCTGTGTTGTGCGCTGTTGTAAATATTTCATGGCTTTCGCTCACTCACTCACACAGCGTGTCAGAGTGCAAAAAACCAGAGCACAAATCTATTGTGCTTTCATTTGAATTTAATATTTTATATTGCCGACTCGGCCGCAGCAGCTGCAGCAGCAGCAGCAAAACGATCGGCATGGATTTATGTAAGCAGAGCTCGATATCCTGTAACCTTAGCTTTCATTTTTTAAAGAAGATTATCTAAGTAAAGTTAAATGTATATAAGGAAATTCTTCCAATATTATTTATTTAACAGCATACCCTTTTTGTGTGCGAGTAGTTTGCAGGGTGTGAGCTTCACAATTGGAAATGCTATTGCAGATATTGCAATCGCAGTCGCAATTGAGTTTGCCTTTTGCGGTTTGGCAGCAACTGTAAAAGTGTTTGTGTTGCCAGATGTGTCGCTATATATATGTGTGCTGTGTGTGTGTGTGTCTGTTATTGTGACATATCACTTGCATGGGCTGCAATTAAAAGTTTAACTATAAATGCGAACGTTGCGGTTTTCCACTGTTTGCCAAACATTGAATTGAGCTTCAGTCGAGATGCTTGTTATTGCAGTGATTGATTAGCCTGATTGAATATTGCCCATGACCACAAGACACCTGGCAATTGAGCAAATGTCGAGTGGCCACCAGTTCTATACTATATAAATTCATCGAAGGCCAACACTCGCAAGCAAACGATAATCATCAATTGTCGCCCCTAAATCGTGAATTTATGTTCGCACGCGCTGTCAATTGTACGCTTGTGGCACAAACTATAAATCCTGGAATGGTGCGGCACGACATCGAACCCAAATATTAACAGACGCAATTAAAATTCGACAGCATTTTGTGCGACATCGACAAAAATCCAGTGGCCGAAAAAGCCAAAGAGCCGAAGAGTTCTGACCCTTTTCCAAGCCATTGAATAGAATTTCTGGCACCCGAAAATGGGCGCAAAGAAAAGCGAATGCCGAGAATGAGAGCTAGAGAGATGGGGGGAAATGGTGAAATGGAAAATGGCAACAGGAAAATGCTCGCCTGTCTGATTGGGGCAATGGATTACAGTCTGTGATTGGAAAATCTATGGTGATCATTAATAAAAACAAGACGACATTGTCGAAACTACCAAACAATAACAAACGACAGCCCTCTAATCAGGCAGGCACTCGACAATGACCAAAGAACGAGTCGAACACGTTGCCACAATTCAAATGCAGATGTCGCTTATTATCCTGTTGCTGTTCCAGCTCCTACACCAGCTACTGCTGCTGCTGCTGCTGCTGTCTAAATTTGATTCTGCACGAGTATATGGTTTTTGGTTTTGCTTTATTGCCCGGCATCTCATGCATTATGCGCACCACTTTAGTCCTTGTAAATATTATTTTAATATCTTGTCGAGCAGCAGCCAGGCTAACAACATCTGTCTCTTTTCGCCACTCTCAGTGCGCCTCCGCTCGACAAGGTGACACACACACATTCTGAGAGCTTGCTGGCGTCTTGACTGGATGTTGTTGGGTGGTGGCTCGTGGCTGTTTTCTTACTGTTTTCATTCCAGGCTAAACTTTGTGCAACAAACAATGCTTCATTATAAGCTTGAGCGCAGAGGCCAGAGGTGATAAGCCTGGCTGCCAAAGTCAGGCTGGCAGCCAAGCAGCCAGGCAAGCAGCCAGGCAAGGTAGCCAACCAGTCAGACTCAGGCAGCCTTCTTCCAACTTCTTGTATAAACTTCACTTTATGCTTTTGGCTGACGAACACTCCACACACTCTCACACGCTCACACACACACCCACAAACACCCACACGACATTTGCTTGTACTTTGTATGAAATTTTACGAATATTTCATAATACGAGTTATGTAAGAGTGTGTGTGTGTGTGTGTGCGTGTGTGTTGCCCTCGTCCTTCTCTTGCGTCTGCCTTTCTGACTGGCTGTCGTGTCGCTTCGTATCGCATGTTTTGTCAGACGAAGTGGCTATGCAAAGACAAACAAACAGCAGCAAAACAACAACGAGGAGAACGACAACAACGGCACTAACATTGCACAAAAATGTTGTCAATCAACGTTGAAGAAGATAACAAGTTACACAAAGACTAAGACAAAGCAAAGGCCTCGAACACTGAATGCCATTGCGTCTTAACTTCCTCCTTAAGTCACCCATCCCCCGAAACTCAGAGATGCCAAAGCAGCAATTTAAATGTTTATGCTTAATTTACCAAACAATTTTCTTAAATCGCAAAATTCATTTATTACCCCCACATAATAATGAGAATTCTGCGGACTTTTAACTCAATTTTCAGTTATTGTTGCCCGAGAGCAACAGCACATTTCACGCTTTAAGATCATTTTATTTGATTTTAAACAATAAATTCAGTGTTCCAGCAAAAGTAACAGCTTAACAGTTTCACAGTGGTAATGAAATCAACTAAGTAATTATATAAATTGCTGCCAATGACTATGCAGCTTTTGAAGTTGGCTTTAAATTGTAACTTGTATGTGTATTTTATTCGGGAAATAATTTGATAGTTTCTGTCGCAGTTGGCAACGGTTCGCCATGTGTGTCGAGTGGGTTAATCAGACAAGCAATTAAAGCACTTTCCGAGTGTAGCAAATTAATGAACAGCATTAAAAATAATCAGCTCGGAAGCGAGAAGAAAACAAATATGACAGCCGTAACCCCGAGCCACAAAAAAACAGAGCATGTGAGAGAAAAGAAGGAGGAGGTGGTGGAGGAGAGATGGAAGAAGGAGAGGAGGCTTGCCACATTTCAATTTTCAGCATGTGCCATGTAATTTGCGTGGATAATTTATATGCATGCTGTGCGTATAGAAGATGCTCCCACAACATGCTACTGGAAAACCAACAGCAACAGCAACAGCTTTCGCTCTGCAGCGCCAGGGGTTGAGTTTCAGTTTCAGTTTTGCGAGGCTCGAGTGCGAAATGAAATAAATTTTGCAGCATCATTTAAGCTTAATTAAGACGGCAGCCGCAAGCGGCGACAGCGACGGCAACCGCAGCAGTAGCAGCAGCCGAAGCATCGAGACCACAATAAGGACGACACGACACAAAAGCCTCAGCGCAATGCACTGCGCAGCACATAAATAAATGAGTAACTGAGTGGTTGAGTGGTTAAGTGGTTGCCAGCAGTTGGAGTAGCGGCATTAAGGTACCGCATGCATATTCGAGTGCCTGCTTGCCTACTTCCCTGTTTGCTAGCCTGTCAACATAAGCGTCCAGTTTAGGAATGAAATCTCACTGCGAGAGCAGCCCTGACAGCTCATCGAGCCAACGAGCGAGCCATCGAGCAACTCACTTGGTCGTGGGGTTCATTTGATTTCCAGCGAAGTCACGGTGCCACGCATAAAACAGCTTAGACAATGTCAAAAGGCATCATTATTCATGCTGGCGTGCACAGTACGGCAGTCGCAGCACCAGCAGAGAGAAGCATCCAGAGCACTGGCACAAGCACATGTCCAATCCCAGCTCCACGTGCAATCAAAATTGTGCTCGTCATGTTGCATTAGCAGGAAATTAATGGCAATGGGGCAATGAAGTTACAGCACATCCGCTAAAATGGCTGTAGCTTCAGGCAGCTCAATTTCTGGCGCCGCATGTTGATTTTTAATTACGCCCCCCGCAAATACACACACTGATAATACACCCCTCACACACACACACACACATAGGGTGTCCAAAAGGCAATGAAGTGTGCGGAAATTTACTACAAATACAAATTCAATGCCATAAAACACAATTAAATGCGTCTCGAACTTGAGCCTGCCTTCCACATGCCTCCATAAGCAGGCAATTAGCAGCAAGGCATGAAAATTCATTGAGCTACGGGTTCAAAATGTTGCACATTACGCATCATTTCAGGCACAGCATCAAATTCCGGCCACACCAAGAAAAAAAAATAGAAAAAATTAACCAATTTCCTCGAGATATCGACTGCTGATTGGTCGCTAGATACCCATTTTAAATACAATAACTTAATTTGATAACAAAGTTTACGTTTTATGTGACTCTTATCAAATATTTTTTAAATTTATATATTTTAAATACTTCATATTGTGATTTACATTTGGAATTTATTCTACAATTTCAAATGAGTTCTAAATTTACTTTACTTTTCATTTTTATTTATTTTTCGCTGACTTTGGTTTAGCCACTTGCTTTTTTTTTTGAGCTGCTTCAAGCGGTTTTTTTTTTCTTTTTTTTCCTCGCTTACAGGGTATAAGCGAAATATGCCAAAACAAAAGCGTGAAAATTGCAAAAGTTTTCTTAATTGCTGCGCCGACTCTGCCTCCGTCCTCCTTGGCTGTCTCTGCCTCTGTCCCTGCTGCTGTTGCTGGTCCCCTTTCTACTACTCTGTGTCCCGCCTTCTGAAGCGTCGTCATCACAAATTAAACGCAAGTATGCAAAGTCATTGTGTGTGCCAGTCTGTAAATGGGCGTGCCCAGCCTGTGTAATGATTAAGCAAACACTCAATCACCCATGCTACCCAAACACACACACACACATACACACACAGACAGAGTCACAGACACATGTGACGAAAATGAAGCGTATTCAGCTGTGGCAATTGAATTTTTTTCTTGCGGCCTGTGAGCCTTTAATACTCCATTCAGATTCGGCTTGACTTTAAGAATGGTTTCAGATTTCAGACGCAGAAGAGAAATACGAGTATTTGGCAAATCCATAGCATACTTTTGTGGGCAGCTGCTGTATTAAAAGTGCATGCAATATTTACTTGCATTAAGAGACATTAAGCATATTAAGCTTAAGCATCTATCATCTGTATAGCAGAAGGGGATCCCCCTTACCCTTCCCCTCGCCCTTCCCCCTCTCCTTGCTGCCTCAATGCCGTCGTAGCCTCAATTCATGCATGCAAATGCGCGTCATATGCTGGCAACCTTTTGTTTAATGAAGCCGAAGTTGTAGGGCGCTTTCTCTTCTCATCTCTTCTCCTCTATATCTATCTCTTGCATTAGTATGTGTATGTGTGAGTGAAGGCGTGCATGTGGAAAAACAGTTTTCGAATGAATGCAAGTTTTAATCCTTGAAATATGATTTGAGTGCAAATATTTTGCATAACCATGAGCTCAACTCTCCCACAAGCAGGAGAAGAGGTGAGGAGACAGCCGCTTGCGGTTGCCCTTTGTGGGTGTGTAAAAGAAGGAGAGAGCGATAGAGAAGAGCGAGAGAGTGAGTGAGAGAGAGAGAAGATATGTGTGTAGGTTGTGATGTAAGCAGTGACACAATTTCGTTCTTTCTTGTGCGTGTGTGGGTCCATGTGTATGTGCGTGTGCGAGTGTGTGTGCACTTGTACTTGCCAACCGCAAACACTTTACTCGCTTGAAGGCTGCTCACCGTGCCAGCCGTTAGGCAGCTAGGACAGACCAGGCGTACAGTTCAGCTCAACTCATTCCCTATCACATTCCTTATGCGTTCATTTTGCAGCTGTCTGCGGTTTTCAAATGCTTTTGCCCTCCGAGCTCAACGTTCAACGCCTAGCGCTCAACGCTGAAAACCTTTGGCATTTGATGGTCTCTCACTCGCTCTCTCTCTCTCTCACGGCCTGCGCTTACACTTTTTAGTGGTTCATTTCTAAATTGAAACTAAAGAGTTGCCAGTGGCTACCAGTGGCTCAACGGCAGCCACTTGGGTGCCACTTGGTTTTGAGCAAACCTCAGGTTTGAGCATTTAATGAACAAAGTTTTCGAGCGACATATTCCGTTTTTCAATTGTTAACAATTTTTGATTTTCTATTTTTTTCGGGCAGTTTTCTTCATTGTACTTTTTCGTTTTTTTTTTCGCCGCTCGCTCGATTTTTTTTTCCACGCTTCACTTTAGGCAACGAGTTTTTAATATTTTTTCGCTGGCTGAAAAGGCGCACAGATAAAACTGGACTTTAGAGTGAGTGTATAAAAGGGATTCACACACACATATAGACTGACTGTCAGACAGCTCGACATACTGACATATGCCGAATTGTGAGCGTTTGCTAGATTTGACTGACTTTGAAAGCTAGAACGCCAGTAAAAACCGCCAAAGACATTAAAGCCAAGTTTGGAATGTTTTAAAGTAACAAACACATTAATTGAAGCCATTAGGTAAACTTCAATTAAATTGAATGACATTCGAAATAATTAAAATACTTGCCAACTAAAAATGTGATTTAATAATAAATGCTGAAATTAAGCACAATTACAAGTTTGTTTTAACAAGTTTTCGGTTCTCCTCTCAACTCTTTGCAGATATGACAAATGGCGGCATGCATGGACCCATCGAGGGCTACAACTCGTTAGATGAGTTGACAACAACGCCAGTTGCGGCGCCCACAATACCCACCGCTGCGTACACGCATCCCAAATGGATGGAGCCGTATTTTGATCCCTCAACACCGCGCAATGTGACCGCCCTCATGGGCAAATCCGCGTATCTCAGTTGCCGTGTGCGCAATTTGGCCAACAAAACGGTGAGTGGATACGGCAGGTGGCTAACAAACTTTTCGCCTCGTTCGTGACGATCCGCTTAGTCTTTAAAAGTTTTTGACATTACTCCCCAACTCCTCTCCCCTTGCGTTTCTTCTTTTCAACAGTTAGCTTGTGCTCCCATGCGCTCAGCTTTGTTTGTCGTCGTTGAGTTCGTTGATTTGCCAACCTGGTCGACAGAGTCGCGTTGCCAAAATGTAATTCCCTTAGCATGACTGCAAAATTTTTAATTAGTTACACGCCCACCCAACCAAATGGAGGACGCACACTTTTTTTCGTTGGCTTCTTTTTCTTTACTTTTGCCGCTTGTCTGCAAGACAGCTTCTGCGTTGTGCTGATGGGAAGGGGGAGGGGGGAGCCTAGACACGAAAACCTTTTCTTGCTGCCAACTTTTGGCCGAAGCGGCGACCTCCGACCTCCGACCTCCGACCTGCGAGATGCGCCCTGTGAACTGGGTCTCGGTCTGAGTCCTAAGTCCTAAGTCGGCATTAAGTTGTTTTCTTTTCTCAAATTTAGCAATTTTTGTATTCAGCTCTGTAAGCGCGACTGTTATTGCAATTGTTTTCCTTTGTTTATCTGCTTTAATTGCTCCCTTCCCCTGTGGTGTCATCTAGGCAGCAGGCAGCCCGGAAAACCGGTTGACTCTGCTATTGATTCGAGCCATTTGAATACCCTGCGAGTGACGCGGAAATGTGTCCATTTGCTGGAAGTCAAATGTCTTCTCAAAAGCCTATCAAATCTTTTCTTAATTAGTTGTGCCTTACTTTCTATTAATTGTTTTCGAGGCCTTCTCAGTCTCTTTAGTTTGCCACAGGGTATTAGCAGCTCGACTTGTTCCTTTGAACAGCATTTACATGTGAATATACGCGTGCCGAAAACACTTGGCAACATTTTTAATTTGACATATTTTTAGACATTTAATTAGCACAGAAGCTGCCGCTCCTTTTGAGTCACTCTTACACTGGGTATTTCTCTTTTTCGATGAAATATGTGGGGCGCATTTGTTAAGAGTATTTTCCAGACTAGAAAAAAAGAGCGAACATTAATTTGTGCCTCGCTTTTATTTACAGTAGTATTAATTGTCATTGTACTGTTTTGCATATCATTAAAGAAATATATATTTTCTGCAGGAACATAAATCACTATTATTTACTAGTAATTCCCGTGCTTTCAGTGCCGCCATTAAATTGTTTATATTAATTACATTGTTGCGATATGATATCTTTGATCTGGCGTTAAAACTGCTGGGCTAGTAAAAAATGCATTACAAATCCAGAGAGTGGCGATTAGCAACAATTTAATTACGCTAACTGCCAGAGAGTATTTAATCTTTTGACTTTCGTGCCAATTGTTTCCATTTGCTTTTGGCAACAATTTAAATGAAATGTTGAACTGTCAAGCGAGAACAAGTGCCGCCTGGGCGTGACCATTTTTATCGGCGTGTGGCAACAATTTTAATATGCGTGACAGACAAGTTTATGAATAATTAGGCAAAGCGAAAGTGTTGCACAGCACGATTAATCACAGTGGCGCCACGCAAAGACTAAACAGCACGTGCTTGCAGGAGGAGCTGCCCCGCAGTGCAAATGGTACTTGTAGCATGGGAGGGTGGAAGCGGAGAGGGAGCAACGCAGTGGCAAATGAGCACTTTGGTGGAAAAGATTCGAACGCTCATTAACAAACAATGCGAAGCATGCGGCGCAAAAGGCACAAGCGAACAAAACAAACAAACAGGACTCCAAATGCCAAAAACCAACAAACTTTCAGCACGCGCCGAGCTACCAAAGCACTTGACACAAATGCGCGAACAGCGCAGCAGCAGGAACAGTTTTCGGGGAGGAGAGAAGAGCAGGGAGGAGGGAGAGGGAGAGGGAGAGGGACGTGGCGTGGAGTTGAAGGATTTGCAGCTTGCAGTTGCAGCAACTTTTAATTTCTTGCCAACACACAAAAGCAACGTCGACAACGACGACGACGACGAGTGGCAAACTGGCAACGCTGCCTGCCACACGTCAGCGAGCGATGCAGTCAAGTGGGCGGAGCCCTTTTACAGCCACGCCACAGCGAAACAGGCAGGAGAGGAGATTGTGCACTTTCAATTGCATTTAAGCGCGAAATTATTTAAACAATTTCAGGAAAATTGCACTTGCCGCACGCGTCAACAGCACTTGGGGCAGTCCGAGCCGAGAAAACCAAAATGCAAACCGAAGTGAACTCAGCAGGACACGCTCTGTATGGAGTGTGGGATGCATAGAATAGCAAAGAGGCAGCTGCTAATATGCCAGGGGCAAGCAGGCGAGGAAGATCCCAACAGGGATAGCGCTGAACGATAGGATTTCGTTGTTGTTGATGTTGTTGCTGCTGCGGCACAGCGTGCACTTGTTAATTACACTTAAATTTGTTGCGTAAAATGTTTGTTTAATGGCAGCCCCTGTCGACATGTTTTTCACACTTTTATACACTCATTGCGGTCCACATGCGGTGCACAAAACTGCCAAACTAAGGCTCGTTCCCCTTCTTTGATAGTGTTGGTGATGATGAGTGCATAACTATGAGGGTGTATGTCTGTCTATGTATGTTGGCTGATGTTGAGACCATTGTTTAGTGTGGCAACAACATTTCGTATAATTAAACGCACGCACCGAAGTGTGCCACGCCCCAGCCATGGAAGTTTTGCTAGTTTTGCTGCACTTGTTGTGACTGCCAAGTGCGATAATTTTGCATTTACATTTGACTTAATAACTTGTGCATATCAAGTGCCCGACAGAGACAGCCGACAGCGACATAGCGAGAGAAAGGGAGGGGGAGGGGGCGACTATGTGTGTGTGCAGCTTACAAAGTTCCATCGCTACGCGGCAACTACTTAAAAAGTTTGTTCTAATTAAGCAAAAACTAAACTCTGCTCAAAACTCAGCACTGATCCAGCAGAAGACTGAGTGCACTGCACTCTCCGTTTCCTTGAGGATTACAGACTCTACTATAAACTTGTCAAAAAAAAGCAAAAACAAGCAACTCATGCGTTGCTCATACGTCACGTACGCCAAGCAAAACTAGAGAGCGACGCGCCGACATTAACAATGCGACGGGTAGAAACTGTAGCATAGCACACGATGGGTCGCTGCCTGATTAATCGCTGTAAGCCAGTAGCAGCAGCAGAAAGGCAACCGACATGGGGCCGGCAGCTCATTCGATTTTGATGGCACTGCGACGGCAATTCGTTTTTCAATTGCTGCATTTTTAATGCGAATCTCTTTGCCCACGGCAATAAACATGGCTGTGAGCGAGATTTGGGTTGGCTATACCCTGCCCCAGAATAAATTGGGTAGCATATGAGAGTGGGGAATTACGAGAATAATTTATCAGTATAGAAATGGGAGCAGAGCATAGTCAAGTATAGCTCAGAAGGCTCTTGGACGAATGAACTTTAAATGCTACAACGGCTTTGTTTTGGATTTTCAATTCACATAGTTAATGGGTTTTTTATGCAGGGTATTTAATTGGTCCAGCAATGCGTCTGACGCTTACTTCTGCTTTGGCAACAATTTGATTGACATTTTGTGCTATTTGTTTGTTTGTTTCGTTTGTTGCAGGTATCCTGGATACGGCATCGCGACATTCATATACTCACTGTCGGCGCATACACATACACATCCGATCAGCGGTTTCAGGCCACACATCATCAGGACACTGATGACTGGACGCTGCAGATAAAGTGGGCCCAAAAGCGAGACGCGGGCATGTATGAATGCCAGATATCAACGCAGCCCGTTCGCAGTTATTTCGTTCGTCTCAATGTTGTCGGTGAGTGCACAACTACAAGTATTCGAGTGTATCTCCGTTTGAGATACAGCTACAACATACATTCACAACACATCGACATCCCCATCGCCATTGACATCGATGTCGTCTTTTGGCTTCAGCTGCAGCTTCTTAAAAAAAATCAACCATTTGTCGCAAATAACAAAGGCAAAGGACGCAAGCAAAAAAGTTGTTGAGCAAATAAATTACAAACATACAGCAAACGAGTGAGCAACACGCACCAAGCAAGAGACAGAGGAGACAGAGAGAGAGAGAGAGAGAGCGCGAGAGCGAACCTGGTTTTTATACGACAATAATTTTATTTTATCTCGTAGTTTATTATTCTACGGTGTCAGCCAGAAGGAGGAGGCTGTAGACTCTCAGTCAGCAGCCAACAGCCTCCTTCCTACCTAGGCACACTCAGCTTTTCAGTGTCGTTTTAACAACGTTTTTCACATTCCTCCTCTCCATCTTCTTCCCGTTTTGCTCTATCTTTTTTCGGATACTCGTCTGCGCGTCTGTTCATCTGGTTTTCGTTCTCGTTTTTTGTTGGATGTACTGTGCTGGATGGCGTTCCCTGTTGACAGTGCCAACGGCGACCATACTTGGCGGACCTGACCTTCACGTTGATAAAGGCAGCACCATAAATCTCACTTGCACTGTAAAGTTCAGCCCCGAACCGCCGGCCTACATCTTCTGGTATCATCACGAGGAGGTAATTAAACTTTATTGTTACATTTCTGCGGCAATTCTATTTTTTTTTCCAGCATTTTCTCATTTTTTTTGCAAGTGCTGTCGTGACTATTTTGGCAGTTCAACTAATTTCACCAACAGTTTAAGTCGCAAACAGTTTGCGACTTAACTTTAAGTTTTTGGTAAGCCAGTGGAAGTCATAAATTTAAATGCAGTTTGAGTTATTTATGATTTTTTTTAACAACTTTATAATAACAAACGAATATTCAAAAAAAACAAGTAAGAAAGCTACAGTCGAGTGTGCTCGATTGTGATATACCCGCTACCCAGCTGAAATATACTAAAATATACCAAAAAGTATTTTTGGTATATTTGGTATATTTGTACATTCATATTCCATCACATCCTAAATATCGCATAAAGTATAAAATATACCATGTACGGTCACATTGTTCACCAGAAACACTCCACGTGCAGCTGCCTACGGATTTTCCCATACAAAACTGTTTTCTGAATAACTTCCAAGTTTTTCATCCGATCGCGACTAAATTCTCGGGAATCATCAAGACTGTTATTATCTTCATATGTATCAAAACTGGAGACTCTATCTTTAAAATTGCGCTAGTAAATCGTTTTTTCCGATTTTAGGGGGCGGAAAGGGGCGTGGGAAAAATCTAAAATAAACTTGATCTGCGTAGGACATACACCAATACTGTTACCCTTTTACCCTAAGGGTAGCGGGTATAAAAAACAAAATACTTCGATATAATGGAAATATTTGTTTTTCAAACTTATTTCAATTCCATGGGCATTTTAACAGGCAATATATATCAACAAATTCCTCTATTTCAATAACATACATACGTTGAGCATTTAACATTAAAACCATAATGCTGCAACTATCCTCAATATATGTTTCATATCTACAAATAACGCCATATCGCATACTTTAAGGACACAATCACTTCCTGATAGTGCGTATGCGAAGAAGGAGCGACAACGCCTACCGTTAATACTCATCGATAGTCGTAAATATCTCAATTTAGGGCCAAGTGACTGCTGACGAAAATGGCTTTCGTCGTCAACTTCTGCGATTGCAATCACATCCGCCGCTTAATTCGAACCGACGTCGTTTGGCGTCTCCGCCTCTTTCAGTTCAATTTCTTCGCGAAGAGGTGCGTGTGGAGCTTACGGGCAACCCGTAGACGTTATTTAAACTGTCAGCTGTTGGTATTCCAATGAGTAAATCAACGCCGGGTCGCATGACACACTGTACCTGAGGTGAACTGGGTCAGAGGTGCTTTTGTGAGGGGGCACGCAATGTGGAGTTGAGCTGACAAACAAGGCGACAGCACGAAAAGTAGTTGAGCAAATATAGCTGACATTTGGTCATCCTTGAGTTGGTCTCATTATCGCTTAGCTGCTTCACATGTTTCGTCGTCAATTAGTTGTGTGCGAGCTGTTGCTGGCGCTTTAAGCCGGGCTAATTGCGAGGCGCTTAAAAGCGCTTAAGTCGCATAGCCAGCGAATTGGAGAGAGAGAGAGAGAGCCACTAGGGCATTACTGTTACAGGCTAATTGTAATGCAAATGCCAAACAAAACACCAAAAAAAAAATTAAACAGAGATGCCGTACGTCGGAGAAAAAGAAGGCAAACTTGGTGGCAACGTGTTAAAAGCGCACAAATCCAGCTGCCAACTGCTGTTGCAGTCAACTCCTCGTGCAACTGCTGCTTCTGCTGCTGCTCACTTCTTTTGCTGGCACTTGTATTCCTGGAATTTTCTAATTAAAATCCTTGCTGCAGCGACGCCACGCGCCACACAATTGTGTGCCTTTGGGCAGGTGGCATCCACGTGAGTGTTAGTGGTGTGTGTGTGTGGCCGCAACCTTAGCACAAGTTGTGCAGGTCCTTGCACAGGTCCATGCAGTGCACGGATTATTTACGATCCATGCAAATTTGCTGTTAATTAGTTTAATGGATGGATAAACTTAGTTGATGCACTGCCTTGCACTGCCAAGCGCTAAAATGTATGCTACACTTTTTTGCTCAACTCGCGCACTTCCGCTCGCTAATTGTAATTAACGTGTTACATATTTCCTCTTCTGCGCTCACTCAACTTACGTCCCCTCCACCCTTCTCTGCTCACTCGCTTACTTTTGCGGGCACTTCCGGTTTGGCTGGCAGCATATGCTGCCTACTTTAAGCGAGAGTTGCTCCTGAACCTGCAAAAATGCAATTTAAAAATAAACATTATAGAAAAAAACATTGTTTTGTTTTGTTTGGTTATTTGTTTACACTAGTTAAACGTTTTAAATAGTTTAAAGTGCAAATACGTTGACTGCAGACTACTGAAAGCAGAGCGGTCATTAGAAATGTATTCGTTTGCTGTCGCATAACACACTTGTGCAACCCTCGCACAAGGCTTTGTGAGATGCGCTGAGTGGACTTAGCAAGCTATTAGCTGGCTGTCAAAGCTGGCTTAAGCCCAAAGTCCATGCCTCAATGGCAACTGGATGGCGTTCGTGTTGCATCGTCGACGTGAGTGACTGACAACAGGACTTTTATGTACATTTTATGAATCATTTTAAAGCACACATTCGATTGGTGAGCTTCCACATAAATCGAGCAAGTGGCCAAATGGTTGTGCTTTCCTTTTGTGATCATTGCCAGACAATAAAAGAGCTGCAATTTTTAAATGGCAAGAGATATATAGAGATAAGGGGAAAGAGAGAGAGCGAGAGCGGAAGTTGTGCATTTTCAATGCAGTGCTGTCGGAAAATGTTTTTCCAATTTACGTAAGCAGCAAGTGCAGATTCACAGGATGTCAGTTTGTCATTTGCTAGTTGCTGCTTTCCAGTTGTCAGTTGTCATTCGGCATGTCACAGTAAGCCATCGCTTTCATTAACCAATTTGCTAGCAACGCACCAACAACAACAATAACAACAACAAAAGCGTCAACAACAATGCCGACAATGACGACGACAGCAACAACTACAAAATTATAATACAAATACGAAATTTATGCTGATAGCGACTACAGAATGGGCTATAATGGCAACCAGACTTTCGTTAGTTGGCTGCCCTCTGCCCCGCTTTCCACTACACCCCCCCTCGCCAACGCACTGCAGTTGATAGGCAAACTTTTTACTTGGCGTATCCAAAGTTGTTATGCCAAAGTTTGGGCATTGTCATTGTTTTTTATACTCGTATCCACATTTCCATACCTCTGACCTCTGCTTCTATGCCCGCCCCCACTGAGTCTACGCTCCACCCCTCGCATCGACACACACATTTCGCTATCGTCATCATTATCAGAGACGCCAACTTTTCTTTCATTTTTCATATTATTGCAAATGCCGTCGATTAGTCGAGATTAGACAGCAAATTATGCGTCAACCCCTCTGTCTAGTCCGCCAAAAAGCTAGGGGCCGGGAGTTGACAAGAGGGCATCTGAACTCTTGTTCTTGCTGCTCATTTCCGCTTTAGCTGTTTTGCCTGTTGTTTCTTCATTTCTGTCGTCGCTGTCAGCGGCATGATGTGTTAATGTCAGCAACTTGCGCTCTCTGCCCTTTGCTTTCGCTGCCACTCCTCCTCTGTGGTACTCTGACTGTCTGAACTTTCTCCGACTGTGTGTATTGGGTATTGGCAAATTATTCTGATATTTGTTTTTGTCAGCGCTTTGGGCATCTGCTCTCCATTTTGTGTGCGACTCAATATGCATTTGGATTTTGCTGAGCGCTGTTAGCAACAGCCATCGTTTCACTTTAGCCCTTGGCTCTATCCGATCTGCTGATTACCCCCTTACAGTAATCGATAATGAAGCTAGCATCCATGAGCCGGGCTGCCATCATCGTAATGAGTAGAGCACTAGCTTCAGTCCAGGCTCATTTGATTAACATAATTTTTGTAACAAACTAACTATCTATCTACTATCTATCTATCGCAAGCTCAATCTGCCCCACTTCGCTGCTCCTCTTGCTATTCCACATACATATAGAGTAAAAGCTTTGATGTCAGCAATGTTAAGTCAACTTTAATCAAGCGCCCAGCCATCAAATTCCAATTAAAATCGCAATTTGAAACGCATTTTTGGCTATGGGTCCCAAAATGTTCAACGGGATTTAGGGACGAGGGCGAGGGTGGGCTATAAAGTAAACAAGACGGGCTGACATGTCGCTGATTTGTAATGTCAGTCAAGCGCAGCTGTTGCTGCCTTCCTCCCCCCGCCCCCCATTCCCATTTCCCGCCGCTGTCACACGCATTTGAAAATTACGAAAAAATAATGGCAAAAATACGAGACAACAAATACCAAATACAAAATGTGAGCCAGGCAAAGTGAACGAACAACATTTCTTTATTATTATTATTTGCCAACAGCGGCAGTTCCATCAAGTATCAAAAAAAAAAAAGAGCGAACGAAACGTTCGGGACTACCCTGATTGTTCTTACATTACGAGTAGAGCCAACACCAGGCAACAAAGTAGGGCGAGAGGTGGATATGTTATTTTGCCGCCAGTTACTTATACCAGTATTTTGTGTAATGCTCTTCCATTTGCAGGTCATTAATTATGATTCATCAAGAGGCGGCGTGTCGGTAATTACCGAAAAGGGCGATGTGACAACCTCATTTCTGCTCATACAGAATGCAGATCTGGCCGATTCCGGCAAATACTCTTGCGCCCCCTCCAATGCAGATGTTGCCAGCGTGCGTGTGCATGTCCTAAATGGTAAGTACCCAGTGGCACAACGACACCCACACCCACACCCACATCCCTACACTGACGTACATGCGTGAACATATGCATAGTGTACACTCGAGCACCGACCAAAAACACACCCACACCCACACACACACACACAGACACACAGGAAGAGCACACACTCAGCGCACAGTTGCAGACACTAATGGAGGTGCGGCGACTGTGCAAAAAGTGTTGCCTGCTTCTAGGCGCCGATTCGCTTGCACTGCGCACCATGTTCAAAATCAGTGCACACAAGCTGCAAAGCTACGCCGCCAGCAGCTGTGGCAGACCACAAAATGCTCTCTAAATACTTTAACTCATATAACTACACGTCTGAAATATTTATATTTTATTCACAAGCTAAATTAAATTAATGAATTAAGCTAAAAGTCATTTAGTAGTGTTTAACAATTGGCAACATTAATTTACTATTTATTCCAGTTCAACTTAAAAGGTAACAATGCATTGTGTTTAATTATTTAAACAATTTTACTACTTTTTTGCTTAAAGCCATTTAAGGCTCTGAAGTGCAGCAGCTCTTTGTTATTATATTGTTTTATTTTTAGGTGAACCTTGAATGCAGATTATTTACAAAATCTGAAAATTCAGAAGTTGTTGATGACTTGTTGAGTTTGAACGAGACAATTTACATTCACTATTTTCATTTAACATGCAAAGTGTTACACATATTGTACTTAATTTTTCTTCTTTCTGCATTTGTGAGTTGCCAGCCTAGGGTGACTTCAATTTGCAGGGTATTAATGCGGGATAAAATGACAATTGTGAAAGCGTTACTTTAACTGGCAAAGTGGCAGCCGGGGTAGCTGGAGCAGGGCAAACAGTTCACCATTCGTACTCATGTTGCGTGCCTTTCTGTTGCTGATGTTTTTGGCATTCTAGCAAATGTGTGTGCGTTTTCTCGTGGGGGCCCCCGCATGGGGTGACCCCAAGGCGATAGGCGCCATGTATGCGCCATCCTGCAGCGCATTTGCAATTTTCAAAATATCCGTAACAGCAACAAAGACACACTTTGCGTGAGTGAACGAGAGGGAGAGAGAAAGCGTGTGTTTCGGCCCTCGGGTCAGTTTATGAAGTCAAATACGTGTAGTGCGACAGTGTTGCATGTTCTTGTCATGTGATTTACGCTTGTGCCTCGCTCAGCGGACAACTGACAACTGCCCACTCGACAGTCGACAGTCGATTGGCAAAGACAAAGACAAAGGTGACAAATCAGCTTAAGGCCAACGACACGGAATACCTGCTGGCTCCAATTGATATTGGGCTGTTGTTCACTTTGCCATAAAACAGCGTATCCGCATCCGCCTTCAATTTGCCACAGTTCCGGAGCATTGCGAGTTGGCAGTTAAGGACACATTGCCTGCTTTGGGTATGAATAAATTGCACAGGATGCTTGTTCAATTCGCTTGATTTCCTCAAGGACTTTGCTGGACTGTGGTCTGACTGGCAGTGCCACAAAGAAGAACTGCAGCACGTAAATGGGGGTAATACAACGGTGCAACAACAACAACAGCAAAGCGTAAACAATAGCAACTGATACGTTAGGTTGTCAAGGCTTTGGCCCAAATGTTTGCAATGCCGCTCTTGATGGTGCTCCAGATGGCAGTTGTTGCTCTCGTGTTTTGCCACAAATGAAACACATAATCGCATCAATTATGAGCAAATTAATTAGCACACTGCGGTTAATTGCAGCCAAACGAGCGTCAGCCAAGCGTCAGCCATGCGAAGAGACGACGAAGAGAGTAAGATGAGTGGGAGGGGCGGGGAGGTAGGAACGGAAACAAAGACATACGGATGTATACGGATGCTGGCGACGTTAACAAATTGCAATCGAGAGAGCTGAGCTGGGAGCTGGCAAAAGGAATTGTTGCAATTTGCCAGCATAATCGCTGTCGATCGGCGTGGATTTGACACAGTTAAAATAAATTACGTAATTGTGAAAGGGAAACACGAACAGCAGCAGCAGCAGCAGCAGCAACAACAACAACAAAATTAAACCACACAACAATACAATAGCAAGTGACAGCACACAGAATGGAGAATGGCATGCAATTTAAGCCCCTGGTCCACACAGTTGGCAATGGATTGGGCCTGAGGTTAGTGCTTGGTTGGCACGTTTTTCAATCATGCTAACGGCACCATGATGACCGGCCCAGCTCAGCCTTACTTCCTCTTTCATCTGACCTTAAACCACCCCATCTCCCGCCTGCTACCGCTTTCGACTTGGCTTGCCTTCCCGCAAATGGACCGCAAATGGCAGAGTACGGAAATCCATTGCTGTTGCTATTGTAAACGTTTGCCTGCCCATTATGCATGAATGCATAGAAAATACATACTAGTGTCACATACACTCACATGCACTTGAATGCAGGTGCCGATGCAGGGCGACAACAACAAAATAATGAAGTGGCCCACAATGCAAACGAGCTTCAGGCCACGCGTTTACAATCCAAATAGCACATAAAAACACAATTGGCCCACCTTGATTCAATATATCGAAGCCATTATACTCTATTGAGTGCCAGCCACCAACTACAGATTATTTTACTGTTTCACTGTATCGTCGTTTCTGTTTCTGTTATTTGTGTTTGCAATTTCCAGTTGCTCTTCAGACAATTAAAAATATTAAGTATACGCAATTGGAAAGCAAATTGAATGCAATTTGCCTAGAGCGGAAAACAAACAATGAAAGTAATACATTTATTCTCAAACTGTAATTGAATTAATTTCAATTAACAAATTAAAAATACCACAATGAATGATGAACATAAGGCACTTGTCATATACATAGAAAGTACTGCAAGTGCTAAAGTTACATAATATTTAAAATTGTTTTACTAAATTGTTCAATATTAAATTTTGAAAATCATATTTAATTCTGAATATCAAATATTTTTAAATTAATTAGGAAATTTGTAGATTTTCAATAGAAGTTCATTTTGCATATTTCTCGTTTGCGTAAAACTGTATAAAGCTATTATTTTATAGTCGATCTTTAATGTTTTCAAAACTATTCATTTTTTTACTTACAATCAATGCATATTTTAATTGTAATAGCACTAAAAATATGCATTTACGTTATTATTTTGAAACTATTTAAACAACCCAGCTGTGTAAACAAAATAATATTGTAAAATACTTGACAGCTATGTAAATGTTGCACATATTGTTTTTTCTGTGAAACCTGTGAAAATGTATGTAGACGTATTTGTTGTTACTGGAACGCGGTGATTGACACTAGCTCGGCGAATGACATTCCATGGATAATTCGATGACTAACAACAGCGAAATCAGGCTAACCCACAACGCTACGCTGCGGGTGAGCCTCACCCGCCTACACTGCCTCCCTTTTTTGTAGGCTTTGAGGCAACAATGTGGCTGCGATTGCTGACAGCCACTAGAATTCACGCGCTAGTGGCATCAACGACAACAAGAGCGAGGAGGGCCAACGAAGCAGCCCACAAGTTGTGACAGGCAAACAAAACGCAGCTTTTCGTTTTGACCAACATGAATAGAGAGGAGAGAGGAGAGAGAGAGCTAACTTGTTGGCATAACTGACATACACAATGCCGGTCATGACACAACAACACACAGTTGGCATAACAAAGGAAGTGCAACAACTGAACAGCCAGCAGAGGGACAGCGGTCAGTTTATGGGCCTATGTTTTTTGTTTAAGGATCGTATATACTCTTATTGGCACAGAGTTATGCGCAAAACTTGCTCTCGCTCTCGCACTAGCTTCTACCAACCACGAAAGGCAACATCAATTGTCTGTAAGACAAGCAAGCACAGTGACTGATAGATAGACAGGCAACCTTCCTTTCTTTGGTGCCGCTGCCAGTTTCCTTCATCTGCAATGACTGTTCTTTCATTTGCAGTCAATTTTCGCAGACGATAACGTTGTAGCACCCAAATCAGAGAGCCTTGAATGCAAACTCACATGATGTACACTGTAGCACACTACATGAAATCAAGCTGTTGATCATTAGTGCAAAAATACAAAACTCACTTGCAGATTCGTTGCTGAAATTTGATTTACATTTATTCAAATAGAATTATTCTAGACAAAAACTTTTGAATACGATTTCTGTACTAATTAATACTCTTGCTCCACTTGGTTTTGATGTCAGTTTAATACTTGTAAGGATTAAGGCCGGATTGTGTTTGCGCATGAGATGGACAATTAAAAACGAGTTAGCGAGCAACTTTTTACATGTATTTGGCTTACATAAAAAGTTACTTTTGTTGTGTTGTTTTTCAAACTGTGAATGCAACTTCAAAATGACAATTTAATTGAACACAAGGACAAAATGTTTTTGCAAGCACTGTGCAGCACTGTGAATCGAGTCTGCACTTGCCACCTGCTTGAAGCTTGTGAAATCGATGACTCCTCAATTTGGCTTAAAATTGAGCATAATGAAAATTTACAAGCAATGCGTGCCCTTTCTCCCTCTTTCTCTCTTTCTTTCTCTGTCTTAAGGTCTGTCTCCTGTTTGCGATGCGTGCGCCATTCAATTAATGTCGTTGCTATTTTAGTATTTCGGCGCATGTGGCAGCTGCTGCGGTTATTTGTGACCTTTCAATCAGCAATAAGCAGCAGCAAGTGAATGGAATCGAGCCGGAATTGTGGAGGGAGTTGTGTAGGAGAAGAGCTGGCATCGCTTTCATATTGATATTTGTGTGACAGGGCACAAAGCCGTCGTCGGGGCGTAGTTTACACTTGAGAAATCAAACGAAAGCCCCCTGACCGAATACATATCACATGCGCTGGCAATCAGAGAGAGTCCTGGATAAATGTCCTGGCAGCTACAGCTGCTACAGCTTCAACTTTTACTGTTGCTGCTGTTTCTGCTGCTCTCTGTTCTAGCAACAAAGTTCAACTTTCGATTTATTTTCGCCACTTTGAAATTCCTTGGCGCTTTTGTTGTCTCTGTTCACTGCTCTCCGTCTCGCTCTGCGTGTCCGGTGTCATGTCCTGGCTTTAGCTGCCGTTGCCATCGCCGTTGCCGCTGCAGCCACCTGCAATAATGCCAAAGGCTCGCTACGCTTTCCGGACGCTCATCAAATGCCAAATGCCAAGGAGCACTCGGCGACACAGACGGCAGACGGTAAGCAGGCAAAGCCTTGACCTAAAGCCCGTCCGAATCTCAACCAAGCACACAAGCGAGTCGTCCCAACTTGAAGCGGCCTACTGAGAAATAGGAGGACACTTCTCCTGCTTCCCACTGGAGGACAGACTCGGAGTCAGAGTCAGTTGTCCACTTCGCACGGTTCGCTGCACGTATCGAAGTCAAGCTCGCCATCTTAACCCCACACAGACACACAAATCCTTTGGCCAACTTTGACACATAAACATACACACTGCAGTGGTCTGCTTGCTCTTCCTCCTTCGCGTTCTTCGCCTTGTCCTTTCGCTGGCTAGGAGTGTGTAGGGATTAGCTTTGTATTTTGTCACAGGAAATTACATTTCGCCTTAAGGATGCCAGAGCGCAAAAATTTCGTTTCATTGTTTGCACGTGTATTCGAGATGTGTGTGCGAGTGTGAGTGTGTGTATGTGTTTGTATGTTAGTGTGCAACGACTGTAATGGCATCATTCTGTTTCTGGCCAAAATGAGGTGCATGTCCTGTGCGACGCTTAAGGATTGCGACTACAACTATGTTGTTGTCCCCCTATCTAATCGTGTGTACGTGTACAAATGTCGTCGTGTGAGCTCAGCTTCCCTTTCATCTCGTCCTTTCTCATTGCGCCGTCTTCAGCTGCTGCTCAGCAGCTGGGCGAAATTTCTATCGTTTCACCTGCAGCAAACGTAACTTTGGCTCCATTAGTATTTACACTACAACTTGCTCCACACACACACCTCGCACTTCACACCTCACTTCCCACACCCCAAACAGGTGACACCTTCGTTTTGCTCTGTGTGTTCTCGTGGTTACATCTCCAGGGCTAAATAACGTCTTGTTTCCATGTGCTGCTGCTGAACCTGTGGCAACCGAAATTCGTTCAACGCCAGAGCAAGGTTTCCGGTGTGCGTGTGTCTGCGTGTATTTAAATGACAATGATGCCTATGTGATGATAGGCAACCAACTAATGCACTGCTCGAAATCAGATTTTCTGATTGCAGACTCCACTTTGGTCTCTTATTTGACAACAACTGATAGCCTTGAGAATTGAGCGAACTAATCGCAACTGGGCCAATCCATTTTAATTATTATGCTCGACTGGAATTTCCAATTGAAATGCGAATATCCGAGCTGGGAAAGTGACATTTCGAAATTCCTCTGAGATGTGCATTAATTAATTATACCCAACGAGTGTAGTTTCCATTTTCAATTCCAAAAGGAGAACTCACAAGGGAGACCCAAACTCAAGACATCATATTAAAGTTGAATAAACTGCAAATACATAGAACTAAATTAAATATTGACAAGAAGCATTTCATGCATATACGTAATGTGAGCTTATTTTAATTGCATTCAGCAAAGTTTCATATTTATAGTTAAATACTCTTGTAGTCTTTGAATGTTGGAATTTAAATTGCATTGTGTTAAACCAAATTTAAGCTTTTGGGTAATACAAATGCAATAAATTTGTATTACCCAAAAGCAAGCTAACTTTTAATCTATACAAAAAATACATTGAGTTTAAAAAACTAAAACTCTTCACGAGAATTCTTATTTATATATTTCAAATATTATTCTGAACTCTCTCAATTTGATTCCCATTTTAATTTAGTTTCATTTCAATTAAGCCGAGCCTGATTCACTTTACTTTCTTATGCAATTTGGTATTTGATTTCCCTGCAGACTGCAAGCCATACGGCCGTGTAGCCTGAAAGTCAACTTGGTTTTTTGCTTAGTGTACTAGCCGCAAACCGAAGGAGAAGGGGGTTAAAAACTTTACCCATAACTTATGATAACATTTCCGTGCGCGTCTAGGCCTCAGTATCGCCGTTCGCCAGTTTTACAGACCTTTCCCCTTTCACCCCTGCGCCATAGTTTACGCAGAGTCAATCCTCAGAGATTGCCGTCTAACATAATTTGTGCCATGTTCAACGAGAGCCGTCTGAAAGCCCCAGGAAGTCTAACCAACTCATTCACAATACACACACACACAGCTAAACAACCGCACTAATACACACACACAGGCGACATACACACGGATACACTCACAAATCCGCAGCTAATAATATACGGCTTTTGTTTATTAGATTCATACATTTTCTAGGCAAGTTGCGACATGCGTGTGCCTGTTTGGAACGTGAGTGTATTGGTGTGCTACTCATTATGTTTGCTTTTATGGTCGCACTGTGCTTCGCTCCACTCCACTCCACTCCGCTTCGCTCCAAGTAGCAAGCAATTCCCCTCGCACCTCTCCCGCTCTCGCTTTCTTTAGCTTTAATGCAGGCCCAATGTGGCTGCCCTCGTGTTTGGCTGTTGTAGCTTCTGCCTGAAGTGATTTTAATAAAATTGGCAAAGCGTGTAGGTAAAAACAACTTGGCTGACAGAGTGAGGCGGTGGCTGAGGCTGGAATGAGGCGGGGTTGTCATGTAAATCCTGACCAGAAATCGCTGCCGTTGGCACATTTTTTTGTGCTGCCGTTGTTGCCTTTGGTGCTGTGTCGTTCTATGACGAAATCGAGCACAAATTGCATGATTTACGTAATGGAATAAATAAAATAAATTGCTTAATTTACTGATAAATTACTTGTGCACACAAAGGAAAAACTTGCACACAGCATTGACGACACATCTGTCGTGCGTGTGTCGACCGTGAGTGTGAGCGAGACGGCGACACAGAGAGAGAGAGAGAGAGAGGTGGGCTTAAGGCTGCTAACTACGGAGGCTGTGGGCGAACTTCAGCCTACTTATTAAACACATACCTATGCACTGTGAATGTGTGTTTGTGTTGTGGTTGGCTCTTTTACTTTGGCACTTTTTGTGAGATTAATTTCGTATACGTAGCGTGGGCCGGTGAAGGCTTTCTGGGCAATGGTCATTTCAGCTGGCCAGCAGCTTCTCCACAGCACAGTCGCCACAACCGCAGGCGGGGCACACACACCACACCACATCACTCCACAGCGATGCAATAACAACATACGTGCTTGTAGAAATGTGTAAACTATGGCTACTTAAACTGGAAATACACACACACACACACAGTAATGTTACATGGCAACACAGCAGCAGGGACATGGGCGCACCTGGCCGAAACGAAACGACTCGCAACCTCAACCTGGCCAGTCAGCCAATGCGAGTCACCTCCACTCTTATTTGTAGCTGTGGCCAAACTCGACCTGCCCCAATGGCTGGTTGTGGGTTGGTTCGCACCCATCCTCCTTGAACAGCGCTGCGCTGCTGCTGCTAACTTGCATATTTACGAAAGATTTATGCCAAAAGCTAATTTCATGGAAAAACGTATTGTTCTTGCCTCACTGACTGAGTGTGAGTATATTTGTGTGTGTGTATGTTTGTGTGTGTGAATTTGTGTTTTCAGGTCAAGCAAAAGCTGCTTGACTATTAAACTGAAAATGGCAGGTTTTGCTGCTCGCTGGATTTGCTGGCAGTCTAATTATTTATGTTAATCGCTCTCTAAAGGCGCTCGATATATCAAATTTGCACAGATTTGTTATGTGCAATCCACTGTACACATTTGCTCATTTCCCATTTGCCCATTTAAGCATCTATGCATATGCATGCCGGCAACTAGCTTTTCTATATTGCATAGTTTATTTATATATTTACACTCGATTGCCTAATTATTGTTATCCCTGTGAATATTGCAAGTTGATGAAAATGCTTTATTATGCATTATGGGCTGCTCCTTACTTTGGGCAGGAGGGGATATTTCACTAACGTCGCCGTGTTGCTAGCAAATTCCTGCACACTCTTACACTCTTTTGATTGGACACGTTTTGCAGCTGACTTGGCCAAGCATGAATGGCAAACAAACTAATCGAAAGTCATTCGACTGCTGCACAGGTCACTACACAAAGCCAATAACAACAACAGCAACAAAACAAAGCAAAGCAAAGCACTTGCAATTTGCCCCAGCTAATCTCAAAGGAGACCCTATCCGCTTGCCGCTTGCCTCTTGCCGCTTGCTGTTGCCTTCTCTGCTGGCAGCTGTCCCGCTTGTTTTCTATCAATGTCCCCGCCCTGCGTGCTGCCAGTTAGAATAGAAATTTCCCAATTGAAATTTACTTTTAATATGCCCCCGACTGTTTGCTGTTTGCGAGTGTATATGTGTTTGTGTGTGTGTGAGAATGATTGAATCAGATAACTGAGCACAACACGAGGCTGACTGAACTCTGAGGGCTGGGCAGCAGCCAAAGCACAAGCGGATATCAAAATTTAATTAAAATTTCATTTTGCAATTTTAGTATACACTCCTGCCACGCTGCTCGCCACTTGCCAATTGCATATGAGAATTGGCAGCATTAAGCACAATGCTACTCTACTCTGCATATAACCCTTGCACTCTTTCTGTCTCTCGCTCAAAATACCAATTGGCAAGCGGTACGAACCAAACTCAATTATGAGCAACTCAAAGCATCCACCAACAGCAGCAGCAGCAGCACACACTGAAAAATGGCGCAAAAAATTCGATTATCTTGGTTCGGATTGTTGGCCAATGCGATGGACACACTTTCCGCCCCACCTCGATCCCGTATTCCCGCATTTTTCAACAAGCATTTTGTCATTTCCAAATTTGTCACTTGACATGCGGCAGCAACAGCCAACCAGTCAACGAAAAAAAAAAATGTGGCAAGTTGACTGCCATGGGGAATGCGGCGAGTGTATTCGAAATGGGATTGTGATTGGCAATAGTTGTTGTTGTCGTCGTTGTTGTCGTTGTTGTTCTTGGTGTGGGTTACACGGCACATTCAGTGGCATAATGTTGGCTTTAGCATTAATGTCAGTCAATGCCACGGCACATGCCACACAGTCGCAGTCGCAGTCGCAGTCGTAGTTGGAGTCGGAGTCAGAGTCGCAGACGCAGTCGAGTCGATGTCTCCTCATCCTCGTGGGGATTTTCACGAATGTGATTTGAAAATCAAGTTTTTTTTTCACTCTTCCTGCCATTCGTTTCGAATAAAGCGCATCAATCATTCAGTCGAGCATCAAGTGAGCTGAAGTGTATAGTAAATGTCACTGGCATGGCCAGCAGCAGGGTCAACATGCCACATGCCAGAGAGCTGAAGAGCTGGAAAGCGAGACTGGGTGGATGGTAGTCAGTTCAATTCCTTGTCTGACTCTTTGACTTCCGCTTTGCCCAGGCATTTCCGACAGACTCGCCTCTTAGCTCTCTTAGCTCTTAGCAGCTAGAGAACCTGTTTATGCGTTTGCCCTTTTTGCGAATTACAAATTTAAGGGCATTACGTAAACGGCATAAATAGATTCATTCACTCAGCATGCCAGAGTGACTCCTGCTGTCTCGCAGGGGACGATGAAATTCTTCATAACTTCATGAAAATGCAGCACATAAACACATATCACAATAAAGATAAATATAAATATATATTTATTTATAAATGTGCGCCGTATGTGTTGTTGCTTAATATTTCTATGTCTCAATTTGCCGGCAAGAGCTGCTATCGTTTCCGACGTCGATGTTGCTGTTGCTGTTGCTGTTGTTATTATCGTTGCAATTACCGTTGGCCCAAGGGTAATACAGACAGCAGCACAGAAGCCAGCTGTGGTCCTGTTCTGTCGTCCTTTCGCTCGTTTCATGCCTGTTGCAGACCTGTGTGTGTATCTTTTGTGCACCTGACTTACCCCAGGTGACATATTCATTTGTTTTCGGGGGCATTTTGATTATTTCAAACGAAGCGAAAATCCGTTTGGTAACTTTGGCATTTTGACAGCTCGACCTCGCCCTCTGTCGATCTCTTCCTTGTTCGTGTTGGAGTGTGTATCTGCTAAATGGTAATTTACTTGCCAGACATCGTCCTGCTATGTGTGTGTGTGTGTATATTTATATGTGCGTTTGTGTTTGTGTGTGTGTGTGTGTGCTGTGCCGTTGCCAAAAATTTCATTTCGTTTTATTAATTAAACACCAATTTGGCTCGCAATTCAATTAGGCGCCCAGCCACCCGCCTCTTGTGCCAACGTTAATTCGCTGCAATTTGTGGCGCATTTATTAAAAACAAATATACCGCATAAATGCTTTATTTAATATTCCTGCCACATGAACTGGC
The DNA here is from genome assembly GCA_035047445.1 of Drosophila siamana. Taxonomy (NCBI): domain Eukaryota; kingdom Metazoa; phylum Arthropoda; class Insecta; order Diptera; family Drosophilidae; genus Drosophila; species Drosophila siamana. The sequence goes on from JAWNPP010000044.1 coordinate 714,228, forward strand.
CCGTTTGAACAGTGCTCGCATTGCCGTAAACTTCCTCGTTGAGTGGCCGGCAATGAAATTTGTCAAAATTATTTTGAAATCATTCAAAAATTTTAAATACTTGGAGGCCTTTTTATTTTTTTGAAGCATGTCGCATAATTGTATTTTAATTTGTTTTTAATAAATCGAAAAAAGGTAGCATGCTATTTATATTGATTATATCCAAACTAGTCTTTATTTCTGGTTCCATTCCTAATTGACAGTCAGTTAGTTCTGTTATTTTTTCTTAGTAACCCAATTTGAAATTAAACGAATAAACATCACATTTTGTAACCTCAAAATTCTTGCAAGAAATTGTCTTGGCGTTAAGAGCAGAATATTTATTATGAAGCATTAAATTCAATTTGTGTTATGTCATAAAAGCTTGCTGGTGAAACATAGTTTAAGTATTATTTTTTTAAATTAAACTGTCATTGTTGTGACAGTTGCTACACTCTACTGTCTTTCTTTCTATTAATTGCACTGTTATCAATAAATTTCTGATTGAATGAATTGCACATCGCATATTATAATCATGGCAGGCTGCATAAAAAACGACTCAGCTCGTAAATAATTTATATACAAATCATGTTTACATTTCGCGCATAAATTTTCTTGCTTTTTTATTTAAACACTTTGTTGTTGTTGTATTTTTTGTGTCTGTGTATATTTACTGTTAACTTTACGCTCTTGTTTCGCTTTAATCAATTTTGACGCCAATTTGTTGGTTTATTTACAAAACAAAACGGGGAAAAAGTGAAGTGGAAAAGCTCATCCATTTGGCTGGAAACCTTAGTTGTGCTCGTTGTTTCTTTCACATTGTCTATTATGTGCCCCAGGGGCCAAACCTCACTACCCTGCTGCCCCTTTTGTGCTTCATCCAAAACAGTTTTCAGCAATTTTCTCTAACGCTGTGCAGTCACATTTCCCTCTCTGCCGCTTCGTTCGCAAAGGCGAAAAAAACGCCAGAAAAATAGATAAAAACGTGCAGCATATTCAAAATTGAAACATGGAAAATCGTGCAACGTTTTTTCAACATTTTCACACAGTTTTCGTTTTTGTTGTTCCTATTTGTGTTGATATTTCCCGTTTCATTTAGTTTTTTTTTTTTTTGTTGCATATTACTTTCTGCCATTGAGGTGGATTATGGAGCGGGCTAAGGGACGTAGGTGGGTCACAGTTGATTGTTTTACGTGACGTATTGTTGCATAAACAAATGTTTATGTTTTTGCTTACTAAGCTGAGTATTTGTTAACGCCAGCGGGGATGAAACAGAAGACTGGGAGGAATCTGAACACGTTTGCCAGCAGGCAAGCTGCAATCTTGTTTTGATTGGCGCGAGATGAAAAATTTCATTGGAGCGTTCGCTGTTGCTGAGAGTTGCCAAAATGTTGAAATATATATAGAGCAAAATTCGCATATTGCAGCATTTGGCAACAGCGAGAGAGGGTTGAAAGAAGAGAGTAGAGAGGGCAGAGAGGGAGCGAAAGCTGTCCAGCGAAAAGTGAAAGTAACTTTTGGCGGTCAGTTGGCTAATTGAAGGCTGCCCCACAAAAACCGTAGATAAAAGTGTGTTGCATGCCATCGGGCCAAGCTGGCTCTTATGAACAATTTAAAGCAAATGCTCCCCCCTGTCTGCTTCTGTTGCCGCTGGCGTTGCATACCACACGAAAAATTTACTTAAACTTAAAAGCATTTGCTTTTAATTAAAAATTTCCACTTGCCGCACTTTGGCGTCGCTCTGGGAATTACTTGCAAAAACTAACAGTACAAACGCACACAAACACACACATAGATACACACATAATCAATTTTGCTATGCAATTTTAATTACAAATTGTGGGCGTGGCGGTCAGCAGAGGCGGAGACACACACATAAACGCACACACACACACGTATTCCATTGGGCCATGTCGAGGCGTGTGTAAATAGCTGCATAATGAAAATGCTGTTGAGTCCCAAGGCGTTGCCACGCCTCGTTTGCCGCACTTCAGAAGCAGATGAACGAGACAGAAAGGAAGCGAGACAGTGGCTGCATAAAGTTAATACACATGACGTGCAACAAATTATATTTATCGCGCATCGGCAAGCATCAAATTATCAGGACGCACCGCCAAACCGCAGCAAAGACCTGGTCTCGTCTCGCCTCGCCCCGTCTCGCTTTTCCTCGCGTCGCGGCTGCAGTTGCTGCAAATTGATGCTTAAGGACAATTTTCACTTCATTACACGCCTCTGCTGCTGCTGCTGTTGCTGTTGCTGTTGTGACTGCTGCTACCTATTTTCCTTCTTTTTTTCGACCCTTCGCTCCAACTATTTTTCATGCAATCTTCTTATATTTTTTTTTTATTTCGTTGGCTGCCGTTGCCTTCCTTGGACGGCGATTAATTCTCAAGTGTTGCTTAAGCAGCAAAACATGCGACTACAACAGCAGCAGAAAAAGGGGAGCTGCAGTTTACTGGCTGGCGACGTGAAATTACAAATTGCGCCCCCTGGCCATAGATGGCGACAGTGGCGCGTCGCACACCTTTGGCATGCCTAATTTAATAAGAAAAAGTGCTTGGCTATAGATCATTTAAAAGCGACACCAACGCATACAGACAAACAGACATACATATAATATATAGAAGCATACACACACACACGTGCATAATTAATTGTGATTGATAGAAGAAATTACTTGGGAGCCGCTTGGCGGGTTTGCTCGACTTCGGGCTAAAACAGATGGCAATAGCAGTAGCATCAAGCCAAAAGGCAGCATGAAAAATCATTTCACAAACTGTCCCAAAAGCCAGGCACACCCACACAAACACACACACACACACACACATACACCTTGCTGGCAAGAGCAAATGGGACATCATAAAGAAACTCAATTTGTTGCCGCTTGGGCGATTTGTTTGCCACGCAAATGAACAAAACGGAGAAACAAGCAAAATGGCCAACTTGTAGGTGTAACTGTGTCTACGACTTGTGTATGTGTGTTTGTGTGTGTGTGTTGGTGTACGACTGCATATGCAGCAAAAAAGCGTTGGCCATTTTAATTTATGTCGCTTGGCAGCGTTTTGCTAAGCTGCTTACGTTGAGCGCCAAAACGCCCGAAAGGGATACAAGCAGCTGCCAGTGCCACCCGCCGCTTCCTCCCTCCCTCCTCTCCCCGATCTCATCCCCAGCGCGCTTCATCGCCACCAACTTTACTCCGACTCCAAAGTAACCTTAAAATATAGCCAAAGACTAAAAACAATGGCTTAGGGCCATGCACTGGCTAAAGCTATGCTCTTTTTACACACGACACCAAGTGCTTGTCTGTATTAGTATATGTGTGTGAATGTGTGCGTGTGTGTGTGTGTCTGCATGTATGGGTGTGTGTATAATTCTCGAGCAAATTGAAAATAAACGCCAAGCGCTGACGGAGAGAAAAAACGCAGCTACTTTTTCCACTACTTTTCGCATGGTTTTGTCTAAATGTGTGTATATATGTTTGTTTCTGTGGATGTTACTATGATTACGATTATTTGTGTGTGCTTGTGTGTGTCTGAGCGTGTGTATGTGTGTGCTAGATTATAGCTGTCGCCTGGCGCTCTGACAGAGCTTGGCTATTGGCATTTGCAATGGTCCAACATACCATTTCACGCTAATTTTACAAATTCCAAAGAGCTTAAATACTATGGAGAAATACCTCAACTTATGACAAAATTACGATTTCTTCATGAATGACAATTATTTTTTTAACTAGGCGTTTAACTAAACTAATTTGAACTTTAGCTTTCTTACAATATTTTAGATGGTTTATATTTATTATTAATTATTTGTAGTGTACTAATAAATATATTAGTTGCTTATTTCATTGATGTATTTTACAATTTATGATGACATATTATTTGGAGATAACTTTATAATTCTTCTGCAAATGCAGACTTCCGCTTAATGCGAATTTATTAAACAAAGTTTCTAAGCTAAAATAATAAATTGCATTTTTTGTAATCAATTTATTTACATTGCCTTTTCATTATTAGAGTTGGTTTAGTGATTGTTTTATATATAGTGTTGTTTATTATAACTCCTCTTTGACCAAATGAACCTTGTGTCGCATTGTCAATAAATAATTTATGCCATAGAATGATAGTGATTTAGGTTAGCTACTAAAATGCAATGTTTATCATTATCAGATGCCAAATTTAACTTTGTTTGGTCGTTTTGCCATCAGATATTGCTCGTTATGTAAGTTTGAATTTACACTTTAAACTACAGGTATTCATCGCTTGTATTTGACTTAACATTCGTTATGTCATGCAGAACGACACAAAAACGGCATCATTCAAAGGCCAAGTTTGTTGTGCTCGCAATGGCCTTTGGCCTGTCCAAACACAGTTTGCTGACTCACCGGAATATTGCAGTCATGAAATGACTCTGCTTTGGCTATTCATCGTAATCCAGCAACCTTTAAAAAGAAATATCTTTATTTTAAACAGTGCATAAAAGTTTTCGCTGACCTTAGCTCGATCCAAGTTCAACTTGTGCTCTGAAACTCTCTGTGAAAAATCGCTCTCAATTTGCCGTTGAATTACCAGTAATATTCGGATTTTATTAGTAGAGCTTGCTCCGGAGAGATTGCTTTTGGCAATCTTGGCCCATATCCAAGTTTACAATCGCTCTCTATCTCTCTCTTCTCTCTCAAACGTCTGTTTGCTGTTTGCTAACTTATTCCCTTTTTCATGCTTTTTATTCGATTGTCGTCCGGTTTATCGATATACCTGTTGGCAACGTTGTCGTTGTTGCAGTTGTGTCCTTTTGAAAGGTTTGTTGCTTCACATGGAATAAATTGCGAAGCAAGTTGGAAAACTTTGGTAATTAAACGCTTAGCCCTCTTGGATAAGACACATTCTAACACAAGTACGAAAATCCAAATACTCGTAATGATACGAAACGAGTGCGTGCTTTTTGTGCTTTACGCTTGTTCTTACGCTTACAGTTCTTGTTGCAGTTCATGGAATTTCTAATTTAAACTTGTAAAAAAATCGCACGAACGGGCAAAACTTGAGTAAACAAACAACACTCCCCACACCCCCAGCCACCAACATGAGCGCCCAGAGCGAAACGAAGCTACACAGCAGCTGCCATTGGGCCAAACCAAGCGCTTAGTTTACGCTCATTACACTCTACCAATAACTACACACAAAACACGCACACACAAACTAACACGCTGTCGGTTACACAGACAGTGGGTGCAGCACTTAATTACAAAATGGTTTTTTGGGCTGCTGAAACAGCTGCAGCTGCAGCCTCAGCTTTAGCTTCAGCTTCAGCTGCAGGGCAACTGCTTTATATGTATGTGTCTAGGTGGTGTGTGTATATAGATTGTGTCTTGCATAAGATCCTGTCTTGCTGCTTCGGCTGTTTAACCGCTGCTGCAGCTGCGTCTTGCCGCTGTCAATTGCAACATGCGACGCTGCGTATTTTTGTGACAGTCCTGATGGCTCTCCTCCGTTCTCCACCCCGTTCTACTTCTTTCTTTGTAACTGTCACAAGCAGCTTAATAGGTTTTTGTTCGGTCGCAGACATTTATGCAACCCGCGCGCGCACAATAAGTCAGCCGTCTGCCTCCTGCCAGAGCGTTTTGTTGTTGGCGACGACTCCCTCTGAAAATTATTACATCTTATTTATAATGTGCAAAGTTGGGTGCAGAGTCTTCTTTGCTTGCTGGCTGGCTTGCTGGTTGGCTGGCAGGCTTATTTTGGGGCGTGGCAGCGACATGTTGTTGCGCCTCCTACTTGTAACAAAAGAAATGTTGCAAATTAAGCGCTCGACTGAGCTGCATGCGTTGCACAACTTTCAAGTGTGCGCGCTACAAACAGAACAAAGCAGCAACAGCAACAGCAGCAGCAACAACTTCAGTTAAATTAAATAAAAATTCTCATGTTTCTTTATGCGCCCTGCAATACTCAAATACACGCGCAGACACACGCAAACACACACACACACATACACACACGGGCTCATTGTTGGCTTACTCGTAATTGTGTTTCAGCAATTTGTGCACTGCATACGGCGTATACGTAATATTTTATTATGTTGCTGCATTTTTAATGCCACAACAAGCACTGTGCAAAAATATGTCATCGTTTTGCAAGCACTTTAACCATCAAGCCACCCCACCACGCCTCACAAGCCAACCCCTAACTGCAATGCTGCTCAAGTGCGGAAAACTCATTTTCGAGTCGCTTACTTGAAATTGGATTAAAGTTGCTGCAGCTGCATCTCGCTCAGATTTTTATTTGCTGTGCGGCAAACTTTTTTAACAACATTTCTTTTTGCGAGTTTGCTTTAATACATGTCCAGTTAACAAGCAGCAGGAGGCAGGCCAAGAGAGAGAGAGAGAGAGGGGGAGGGAGAGAGAAGTGTCAAGTCTCATTTAAAGCACACGACAATATCAGTAAAAATGCTGGTAATAATATTTGAGGTGCTCCGCAATGGCGCCTGCTTATAGCATATGTGCAGCTCGACTGTCAGATAAGTCGCCTCCACCACGCCTCCGACTCCGCCTCCTGCCTGCCGCTGCCTTGCAACGGCCACGCTCCCCAGCGGCCAAGCAGCAGAAGCTGACCCAGAATGCAACTTGTGCCGGTTTGTTGGCCAAGTTTTCGTATGTCTGTGAGTTTGTGTGTGTGTGTGTGTAAGCTGCGCTCAAGCTGCAATGTTTTACTAACCACAAAATGCTGTAACTAAACGCGCACTCACACACACAGATATTCGCACACACTCACATATGCAGTTAGATGGTGGGATAGAGCACTACTTATGGAGCACTTGAGGCTGCACGCAAAGTCAGGGTAAGCGAGAGAGAAGATAGAGAGAGACAGGTAAACTGCAGCTATAGGAAACCAAGCGGACCTACCAAGCTCGTTTAGTTGCCAACTTTGGAGAACAAGCACAGAGCATCCTCCCACACAACATGACACAACAGAACACAACATATTGTTATGGCCACGACAAAGTTCTTGGCCCCAAAAAAAAGAGAGAAATATTGCCAGCAGTTCCGCTTGCAATGTTTAGCTCATTGACAGCTTTACTAAACTTTAACTACAATTTAAAATGGGAACTAGACACTAAGAGCAAAAGGGCTTACGTACATATTAAATTGTTACAAATGTCCTGTCGAGTTCAGTTGATGCTTTGGCTCGACTTGTCGTCGAGTGCTCTGCAAAATTTTGCAGTTCCTCAGTTTGTTAACGAACGAAATTCTAAATGAAATAAATAAATAACACAATTAGTTGTTTTGCATTTGCCGGAAAGTATTCACAGTGATGTTTGATGTTCCAAAACTCGAGCAAAACTATGAATGCCAAATTCCTTGAGCAAGCATTTCCTTCTCTTCTCCTATTCATTTTTTTTTTTTTTTATTTTTGCGTTTCTTGCAGACGTTATTAGATTTCCCTTTGAGGAGCAACAGCAGCAGCAGTCTTAAGGTTATTTATTTTAATTTAAATTGAAATTGTGCACTTGTTGCATTTAGGTCAGCGAAACATTTGCAACAATCAACTAGAATTTAATATTCTTTAATGCGCACTCAGAATTCACGCTTTTCTTTTCAGCCATACAAAATTCAAGTGGAAATCTCTGTCAAATGTCCAGCAAATCATTAAATAATTTATTTGCTCGCATTGTGTGTGCTTCAAATAAGTTTGACTACATTAGGTCTAATAAGTAATCCTGATTGTTGTCATAAGGCGAGAGGGCTTAAATACTCCTTGACAAGTTTTCGTCTCATTTCAACTTTTTGAGAGCTGCTTATAAGAAGTAGGCAATCGTTGGCCAATGAAGTTGACGCAAAGTGCACTTTTGCCTAATTTGGCAATCATTTAAGCACTCTGGCGGTCAGTCAGTCGGTGAGCGAGTGAGTAAGTCAATCAATCAATCAACTTGTCACAGACCAGAAAGAGAATTATAATGCAATTTGCCTGGACTCGCCATGCAAAGAGCCAAGCCAAACAGAATAAACTCGATTGCCGAATTGTGAGCTACGTCTGGAGACTGTTGTTGGCAATAACCAACTGGTAACTGCTAACTACTAACTGCCAACTGCTAACTGCTGGCTGCTGGTAATGTAATGGTTCTTGTCAAAGACGCTACTGCTGCTGCTGCTGCTTAATCAGGCGTCAAACATCAAAAAAATAAGTCAAAATGCTATTGGCAGCGCACACACAGTACGTATGAGTGTTTTGCGACGTGTAAAGTAAAAGGATTTGCTGCTGCTGTGACTGCTGCTGTTAAAGCAGAGAGAGCGATTCAACGATTTGGAAGTGAGTAAGTCCGTGTCTGCAGAGCGTTGATAAAACCAGATAGATAAATCAGACTAGCGAAAGGCTGTGAAAGAGAAGTGTGAGCGAAACCTTTTGAACTGAATGAACACTTGCCTGTCAGCATAACTAATTGAAATCTGTGCGAAACTCATTTATTTGCTAGCCAAATTGAAAATCTCTGAACCGGGCAGCAGTCGTAGCAGCAGCAGCAGCAGTAGCTGTCGGGCCAGTTAATTTAAATAATAAAATATATATTTGAGCTCTAAATCGATAGATATGAATTATGCGCAAACGTTTTCACTGCTCTCACATTTTTAATTGGAATCTATAACTCAGGGCAGTGTGAGCCCAGCGAATCCATGATGAAAGCTTCTTTTTATGCTATTGTTATCCACATACAAGTATATGTTATGTTTGAATACTTTACTCGCACTCGTATTCCCATGATTCGATAACAATATAAATTGCTTTCAACGAATGCTTAGTGCTTTGATTAATGGCAAGAAATACTACACACACAGCTAACGAACACAAGCAACTGGTTCTCCCTGCTGTCCAGGCTTCTTATTCCTTGCTGATGAGCGCACATTTACTCCGATGTGTGTGTCGATGGATGTGTGTGTGTGTGTTGACCTATCAGTTTACGTGCCATTTAGCACTCAATTAAATTCGTAGAGCACACATACACATCCACACGCTTTGAAGATAGACAAACTTTAGCTAGCGAAGGCGTTGCCAAGGACATGCGCTTACGAGGCAAAAGAAGCATGTGCATTACACAGTTTCACGTACGTCAGCAATAGCATCGAGCATCGGACATCAGGCATCGGGTACAACAACATTCGCTTGGCTAATTGTGTGGGCGTCAATTAACTCTCAGTGCTAGCCACAATGGAAACTTTACGTTTTGTAGAAATATGCAACAACTTTTCTTTCTGTTTTAGGTTTTGGTTTTCGTTTGCGCTTCCACCGCCAATGTAATCCTTCCGCACTGGCAACAAAGAAACTTGCTGCTAGAGTGCGCCACATTAGCAGCACAATTTGTTCGGTAATCCCCATTTGGAGTCAAGTCCACGCTGTCATTTTGCTTTTGTGCTTCGCTGAGCACCAAGGACCTTTGGGCCTGCTAATCCCCAGTGCGTATACGTATTTTGGTGCTTCTGGGGGGCGGCGAGACGTCAGCACGTGCAAATAAAGTATTAAAATAGCCAAGCACACACACACGCACACGCACGCTCTCACACATTCGCAGCAGGCAGAAGAACGTCAAAGGCGCCTTGACCGCAATGACTCAAATGACGAGCGTTCCAAGTCAGCGTCATCGCTGTTGGGGAGCTGCTCACTCTCAATCTCAGTCTGGCTTTGACTTATATAAACACAGTAAACCACACACACTTGCCACAACACACACACGCGTAAGACACCCACACAGTCGCCGCACGTCTCAAGTTTATCAAAGGACAACAAGCAAAAAAAAAAAAAAAAAAAAAAAAAAAAGAATAGTCGACAACGAAGTGAAACGCGTAAAGAAGAAAGCAGGCGAAGAACATTGGGAAAGAGATAGCAAATATAACTGGCCGGCGAACACAGCCATAATATCGGCAAACACACACACAAACACACACACATACAACAGTGCAACAACAATAATAACGAAAGCACACAAACCACACTTAATTCATTCGTGATTTATATGAGTCGCTTTCAGGGACTTTAAATGCGGTCGTTGCTTTTCTCTGCCGCTTTTCGAGGGTTTGAGGCCCAGCAAACGAGCGAAACTATTTTTGCGGTCCGAATGTCTGTCCTGTCCGTCTGTCGGCCTGCCTATTTGTGAGCCAAAAGGCCAGAAGACCAAAGCCAGCAAAGCTCTGCAAAGTGCTAAGATTTGCAGTGTGCATTAGTTTTGGCCATGGCTCTCAATTAAAAATTCCTCTTGAACTGCTCAAAATTCAATTCAAATTTTCGGCCCAGATTCTTGTAAGCCAGCAAAGTCGAAAGCCAGCAAAACCGCTGATAAAATGTGGTAACTTACACACACACACACACAGTGTACAAAGTATACAGAGCAAGAGTCGCATACATGAAAAGAGATGTACTAGTCGAGTGTGTCGTAATGCGATAGAAACTTGGCTAAGCCTGCAAGAAAGCAAGTTTCCAGTTTTTGGCTCGAAACGCCATTTTGTCACTTTGACAAAATTGTTGTTACTTTTTCTATGGCTCGCCTCCGGAGGGGCGAGGAAGAGGAGCCGAGGGGAGGTGGTGCCAAAGGGGTATTCGGTTGTCGTTCAAGTGACATTCAATTATTATTTCAGCCCAGTGCAAAAAGTTTTCGCAACGAAACGAGAAGTGTACAAACGACAATATTGTTAGAACGTATTACAGGAGATACCAACGAGACACGGATATACGAACGGACAGACAGGCAGACAGACAGATAGACAGGGGGCTAGACAAACAAACAGACAGCCAGCCAAAGTATCTATCTATCTGATAGATAGTTGGCTAACAAGAGACAAGCAAAACAGTCAACGAGAAGGAGTGAGAGCGAGAGCGACAGCGACTCCTAGAGGAGAGAGAAAAACATAATGCGTATTTGCGCATTTAATGTAAAACTTTACAAATAGTTTCTGTGCCAAAAATGAAATCAAAACAAAATCCAATAGAAATAGGAATAAAAATGAAAATAAAAATTAAATGAAAATCAAAACTTTTCAATTGAATTTTAAGGAACAGCGACAACCATAGAATTGTCAGTTAAGTCGAGAGGCTAAAAGCTTGTAAGTTGAGCGGACTTCCTAACAACCAAAGACAGGTTAAAGACCCCAAAGTTTACCCGAATAATTACTACAATGAAAACCATAATTCTATGGTCACAATGGGGAGATAAAATAACATTGATTAGTCCTGCGAAAGGAAATTTTATATGTTCATAATAATAATTTGGTTGCGAAGATATTTTAAATAACTAGCTAACGATTTGATTATTTTTATTTATTTAACTTCTTTAAATTTATTTAAGTTCCATTAATTAATTACATATATTACTGATTAGAAACTCCACCACAATTATTGCAACCACAAGAGATGTATAAGCAGCAGCATTCTGATGTCAAGTCAAAGTTACGAGAACATCATCAACAGAGTCCGCAGAATATTCAGCGATTACTAGAGCAGCATCAGGATAAACGCATAGAAAGGCTCGAAGAAATGGTTTCTGTATTGGCCAATACCATGAGGCAACTGACTAGATCTAATTGCCAGTCTCAGAGCAGCGCTACTGATGAACAAAAATGAACAGCGACAGCAACAGTTCTTCTGTTCGAGATCTGACATAATCGACGATAAATCTTTTATTGAAAAAACCTTTATAATTATAATGAAAATGATACATTTTCTTGTTTGTCTTCTACAAGCGTTTATTACTCAACAGCAGACTTTTTAAAAATCAGTCGAATTCGATAAGCTATTAATTAAAAGCTTAATTTATTGTCACGCAAAAATAAGCGTTTCGCACAAGTTATGATATCTAACTAAATGGAATAAAAAGAAAATATTATTGACACGACTTATGTTGTTATGATATCTAACTAAACGGCTCTTTAAGCTAGCGAATAAAGGGAACAGAAAATGTAGTTATTTATTCTATCTAAAGCGCCAAAGAAAATAAAAAATAAGGTGCATTGCGAGCAGTTGAATTTGCACTTTTTATGGCTTTAATTTATGAATTTGGTGCAAAATGAAATAAAAGCATTTTAAAACTGACCATGCAAATTAAATAACAGCTTAATATAACTGTTTATCCATTGTGCAATCTACATTATACATTTGTAAATCCTGCGTTATTGATTAAAGATCGGATTAAAAATAGAGTAGCGTCGGCAATGCGCTTACAATAACTATCCGCTTAATATACATTCGAAATAAATTTCGAGAGCAGAAAGCTTTTGGCAATTGATGGGTCTCGATAAGGTTCTCGAATGGTTGCCTTCCATGAAACTCTGCTACTGGCTAGTGGCGCATTGCGAGTAGCGCGTAGCGAGTGGCAAGTGGCAAGGTGCAAGCATGAGTGCACGCTGTTTGGCCACAGCCAGAGGCATACAGCTTAAAATTAATGACAGCGAAGTAAATGTCAGCGCCGAATGAAAAACAAGCCCGAAATGCCAGGCACAACTTTTACCAACCGCGACGTGTGGCAAAAACAATAACAGGACGACAACAAGTCGACGGCACAAGGGGCAAGCGAACAAGGACGACAACGACGACGACGACGACGATGACGGTGACGGTGACGGTGACTACGATACATGGCTTCCGGTTTTTGTTCGCACGCTGGTATTTTTGTCCCAAACTGCCCGCCACTCCCCGCTCCAACACCCTTCGGCCATGGCGGGTATTGCGTATGCGAGTGTCGCATATGCACATTTTATTTATAAACTCGCAGAAAAGTAGAAAATAAAAAGCGGGCAGGAAGAGAAGGAGCTCCATTGCTGTTGCTGGTTTGCCATTGCATGTATAGCGATAAAAGTGGGGAAAATGCTTATCAAGCTCAAACCGGATGTGCACAGTGTCAAACAGCGGGATCAGAGGCAAACAGTCGCTGGAGTGAGGATGAAGCAGCTGTAAATAGTTTTTACAGCAGAGTGTAATATAAGCGATAGTTTAATGCATAATTGAAAAGCACGCAAAGTTAAACAATAGTGCACGGCATCAGTCAGGCAGTAAACGTTGCAAAAGGTCAGCTAAGACCCAGTGCTTAACCCATATGTGGCCGAAACATTTTCAGTGCGAATTCTAGTGCATAAATTGCATTAGAACTTTTGCTATTTTCTACTGCATTTGCGAGGCGCAATAAATTGACTTAAGAGCATTTGAAAAAATGTCTGATAAAACATAGCATACTTTCCAGCTGAAGCTTAAAAGATTGTTAATTTATGTGGAAGGTCTTATTGAATGTGAATTTTCGAGTGCTTGTTCAGGCTTGACTGGGGTCTTTTAATCAATTTGGAGCTGATTAGTGTTAAACATACAGAGCAAATGCCAAGGCCTCACTTGACTGACCACATGGCTTTTATTTGACTTGAAGCATGCTATAGAATATTTCTGTCAAATCACAATCACAATTTAATGGCAATCAACATTTTTGCTACGAGAATTTCGCACTTGCCTGCACTTGATAATGGTAATTATGTAACAATAAATGTGCGATGGAGCACGAAACAAGCGCCTTTAATGAACTGTGTAATGTTTTCCTTTCGATTTTTGTTTTGTTTTGCAATTATAAATAACGAAAGAGAAATGAAGAAATCACGTTAGCTAAGCAGAAAAGTAAGCAAACAGTAAGAGCAAGTTGGAAAGCGTGGTTGAGTGTTGAAGCTTTAAATCGAAATGTAAATGCGAAATGTGTGAGTAAATGCTAATTGAATGGCCGCTTAGCCAAATCGGGCTACTTTAGAGAGATGCACTTAAGGAGCGTTCTCTCAAATATGAGTCCTCCTCCATCCAATCTGGCAACAACAAACACAGTCAACTCATCCGGCGACTGCACAAACAAAACGCGCTGTAAAATGTAAAAATACTGCCAAAGTATGCAAAGCTGCTCATAAAAACACTCGAAAAACTAACGTGCATTGCAGCTTGCCAGTCTGTCTGTCCGACTTTCTGTCGTTCGGCCTGGCAGCAACTGTTGCCAGCGCTTCACAACTCACATACCCACATCCCGAGTTCTGCGTGCCTTTGTGTGTCTCGAGTCTGGAACTTGCTACTTGCTTAGCTGCTTCCTGCCGCTTCTGCATGCCCAACTTCCTTCCTGAAAATCCATCAGCGCTAATTTTGCATATTTTACTTGAATGTTATTTTATTTTTTCTCCATTCTATTCTCTTTTTGCTTTTTGTTATTTTCTACAGTTTTTGTGCGCTTTTATTTGGCTTAGCCGGCTTGTGACTTGTGTTTTCACAGGCGTAGCCCAAAGACATTTAAGCTATGCACTGCCGAAGGCATCTCACGGATTTGGTTGGCCTTGTGTCAGCTCTCTGCCCAGCTCAGCTCAGCTTGGCTCTTCTCTGCTCTGCGCTGCTCTGTTTTGCGCTGCTCTGATGATGAATTATGTGCGCCACGTACGTTATTAATAATTCCTGTCCTGTCAACAAATACATTGTGTGCTACAGCGTTCCCGGCGTTACATTTGCCACTGCTCACACCTAAATCTGTGTTTGTGTTTGTGTGTCGGTGTGACTGTGTGGGAGTAAGTTATCCCCACTTTAGCGCTAGCCCACATTGCGTATGCGTAATATGTTTATTTTCAACACTGCGGTCTCAAATTTATTAAGCAGCTGCTGCGCCCAGCTTCCACCTCACACACACATGCACACACACACGCAGACGACCAGCAAAACCGCAACAGAAAAAAGCCCATGTTCATATTGAAGCTGGTCTCTGTTGGTGTCTGCAAAATGTAAATGGAGTGTGGTGACGGAAACAGGACGCTGAGATGTGCACGCACATGACGCAAATCACGCTAGAGCACGCACATAACAGACACCATTTAGAGACTTCCGATGTTCTTTAAAAATGTTTTTTAAACGTTTTTCCAATCATTTAAAGCGAACACACAAACAATGCGTATTAAAAATGTGAAGCAATTCAATTGCGTGCTTTAAAAAATGATCTATCAAATTACACGGCAACTGTGCACATTTTTAACATCGCATGTTACCGCTATCGCTGATCGCAGCGACATTGCGCATACGCCGTGTGCTAACGCTGCCTCGTTGAGATGCCAAGCTGAACTGCACGCTAAGGGTGCGCTCTTTTGTGTTTGTTTGCACATTGTATTGGGTTTCAAGTGCACAAGTTAATTGCTTGAAAAATTGAACTCAATCAATTTGCAAGAACGCATCCACAACGGAGTCAAGGCGTTGACTCTGCAGTCGCAGTCGCTGATGCAGACACACAAGCTCACACACGACTGCTTCTACACCTCGCGTGCACACGCATCGAGTGGCCATCAAGGGGTGTCCGTGTGTGTGTGTGTATGTAATTTTCTGTGCGTGTGCACTCCAGTTAACACCGTGAACCTACAGAAATTGTATAGTATGGCAATGCAGTCCACTTAATATCGCCAATTAAACTCATTGTGCTGCATACTTTCAGGCGTACTTGTAAAATTGTATTTCAAGATAATTTTGGGCTTTAAATTCAATTCAAATCATGAAATGTTATGATAATATACGCATGTCGAACACATTTAACTAAATTAAATATTTAACAGATGGGCTTATTTCAATAATATTGCATAGATTTTATGCATTGTTAAATTAACTAATTATTTGGTGTGCTGCAATTTACATTCAAATTTTGTAGTTCATGCACAAAACAACTGACAGCAGCAATAGCAACAGCAACAGCAACGGCAGCAAATCAAATGTCGGCACTCTTTGGGGCAACTGGGGCAGCTGGGTAAACAGAAGCTGCACATTAATTAAATATTTATGTGTTATGCACACAAAACACGCACATATAGACAGCAGCAACAGCATCAGCAGCAGTAACGACAACAACAACAACAACAACAACAAGTTCAGCAGGCAAACAAACACTTATATGTGCAAAAGCCAAACAGAGCGCAACAAATAAAGAGACATACCAAGAACAACTTGACTTGGAAGCAAACTTCCCACAAACAACACACACACGGCCACACAGACACTTGGCATTTATTTAGTGCTTATTGTTCAACTGCAAATTTAACATCTAAGCTCAAGACAATGCAATAAAGTTGAAATTAGTTCGGGCCATAATTTCAGGTGAACATCCGGAGGCAATGCAAACTGGCTCATCCGGTTGCCAGTACAATTGGCTGACAATTGTCATGCTGGTGGGCCTGGTACTGAGCTTTAGTCAGCGGCAGCAACAACACTGCGCCACACTCGCCGCATGGGGCACGTGCAACAATAACAGCAGGGCCACCACACTTGCGGCCAGTGAAAGTGACACGAGAAAAGCAGCAGCACGCAGCAGCGTCAGCGGCAACAGCAATAACAACAGCTGCAACGAAAGCTTCAACTGGCAACGTTAAACTGTCGCCTGCGGTTACCGCCAGCTGCCACCAGGCATGCCACGCTCGCGACCACGGCAAACACTTTTGCCACAGATGATCGCATGACGGCAGCCTCAGCATCAACAGCATCAGCAGCGTAATCTAAGCAGACACATCAAATGTGCCCGAATGTGTATCTACAGTGTGTGTAGTACGAATGAATGAATGTGTATCTATATATCTAACCAACTAACCATACTGGATTTATCTTGATATTTATGTATATTTATGTGCATGTGTACAACAAGTAAGTGGCTAACGACATCCTTAGATATCCATAGGCATTAAGTGCAATTGCCGGTTCTAAACCAGCGAGCAATTCGTCTACACCAATGACGCACTCCTAGCTGCAGGTTTTCGAGTATATCCGCTGGGATACGCTCATACACTCTCCCACATAAATAAGTATATATTGCAACCTTGGATTGACATTTAATGTGTATTATGTATAATTCTATTAAGCTCCATGTAAATAGCAGCGCCTCAACTGACGCATATTAACGTAATTACCACAACAAATGTATCACAACAAACAGCAAATAAAAAATTATAATCATAAAAAAAACAAAAATCAAAAGAGATTTCATATTGGATCTTTAAATAAACACATAAATAATCAAATAATGTGCATTGTACAGAACCCAACGGGTGCAAGTTGTATTTAATAATTAGATAACAAACAAAAAAAATACGAACAACTCGTACATTGAGTGGCCATAAAATATTTAAATTAATTGCCATATCATGCAAATATTTGCGCTACGCATTTTCTCCATACCAATTGCCAAGTTATACTTTATTTTTTTTGCATTACGTTTTTCCACTAATTAAATCAATAAACAGCAATTAATGTGAGATAAAGTTAAACAGCATGAGAAGTAATTGCAATTCATATTTTAGCGTTTAATTCGATAAAATATCAAACTGAATAGCGAATGCGAAACAAGCTGATGAATCTAAGAAATATTTCAGCTAGTAGTAGGAAGGAAATTTAAAATTTATTAAAGAATAATTCCACGCAAAAATTGTTCCAATCCGAGTCGATAAAAATAAATAATGAATGGCTTTAATTTGATTTCTGATCCCCAAATTACTAATTACATTTTTTAATTATATTTGCGCAGATATTTTCATTAGCAATCAATAGGCATTTGCAATTTGAATTGCTTATTCGCATGGAAATTAAATAAATTAATTTAATTAAACACCACGGGACAATGTCTATTCGGATTGCGGACAGCAGTGGAAATGCCATGTGAATGACTAACTCAATAAAATTCATGTTGACATGCCACATAAATGCCGCATAAATTTTTATCAATTGCCCCAGTAAAAATAACATTTTTCGTGGTGCGTGTGTGTTTGCTTTTTGTTTTTAATTCCATTCGATTCTTTTTTGCATTTCTCGTTGTTTGTATTTTAATTTTATTGGCACAACACAAACGCAAACAGTGAAACGGTAATGTGAATGCCAACGGCAACGGTAACGACAAATTGTATTTGAAAATAGCTCAATTATTGGCAACAAAAGTTATTTAAATTGGTAATGTAATTAAAATTTGCGGCCGCGGCTTCTCGTTGTGATTCAAATATGACTACAATTAAATTATAATTAAATTTAAGCTAAGGCCGTATTATTATTTGTAATCAATGTTATTGCTGCATTGCAGTCTATTATCATAAAAATTATTATGACGGCCACTTGTTTCGCACCAAACTGAAATAAATTATAAAATGTAATGTTAACCATAACCAATGCTGATAAATGTACACAATACAAGTACGATTATGAAAGTATCACCAAAGTTTATAACAATCGTTGCAATTAAAGAATTTATTACATCTTTTTGACTTGTAATATTTCCCCAGTTCCATAGTAAATGATGCTCCTAGACTTCCTCTTTAACTGACGACACTCAAAGTGATATTCCATGTCCATTAGTACCCCCCACAGTTGAAGTACAAACAAGCCAAAATACATTACAATAGTGAATCAAATCAATCCTACTTGACGCTGTGTTTATTGTTAATAAACTTATCATTTTTATTACATAATAATAGTTGAATTAAATTTAAT
This sequence comes from Drosophila siamana, assembly GCA_035047445.1. Lineage (NCBI taxonomy): Eukaryota > Metazoa > Arthropoda > Insecta > Diptera > Drosophilidae > Drosophila > Drosophila siamana. Next base: position 732,716 of record JAWNPP010000044.1, read on the forward strand.
AATCATTTCTATTTCGAACCTCTGCAATTACTGTGGTTTTCCGCGTCTTCCCTCTATCAGCCAGCTCATAACTGCTCGTTACTCGTAACTAATCAACAAAAGACAGCAAGCTTGTGTATAGGTATAAAGTGTCTCTAATATAAGCTAATTTTATAGATATGAGATGATAAGAGAAGCATGCAATACATATGCCAGCCAATTTGTATCTGTACTGTACCGTTCTTGTATCTCAATATTACATTTAACATGCATTAAAGCGAACTAGTATATTAATTCCCGATTTATGGTAGGTCAACAGACAGCAACAATTCCTGTTTACGCAAGTTAATTAGTCCAACTTTAGAGAAGAATGTTTGCGTGAGAGTGTGTGCGTTAGTGAGAGTATGAGAGGGTATTGAATGTGTAATTAGGAGATAGTTATTATTTAAGCCACATACTACATACATAAATAAATACTCACTGTATAGCTATTAGTTATTATGTTAGTTTAAACAAAGCAATTGAACTGTATAAAGGATCGCATTGCGAGTACTTTAAACTGTTCAATTGAATTGAAAGATATAAAACCAAGCGTACATTTAAACCAAACTACAAATTAGTCAAAATATATATTTAAATACATAAACATATACTAACTATAATGCATACTACGTATATTTATAACTGGGCGGTCAAAATCAACAACAACAATGGCGAAAAAAGCATTAAGATAAACATAAACAGAACCCGAAACTGATACCAAAACACAAAACACAAGCCATAATATAGAAATAATAGCAAAGCATAACAAAAACAACAACAAGAGAACAAAAAGGGAGAAAAGGAAGTATGAAGCAAACAAAAGCCATGTGCAAATGTTGCTAAAAAAAACCAAACAAAAAAACGTCAACGAAAAAAAGAAATGAGAAAAACCACGTACTACAACAAACAAGTAAAACAAGAGCATAAAGAACTATGTACATTACAATGAAGAACGATTAAACTTTTTTATTTAAAAAAAAAACAAATTGCATTTTGTGTTTTTTGATGCATTTCCATTTTACAGCTGGAAATTGAAGGCTCAGCTCGTACGATTTGGGGAGCTTCATTTCTTTGATACGAACTCCTCAATTATTTATGCAAACTACAATGCAATACAACAGCTGCCATGACACACGCCCGCCTCTCATTTCACCCCCTTCTCGGGTGTTGCCATTGCCATTGCCGTGTGTTCAAAACTCTATGAAATACTCAACGACAGTCGAAGAAATGAAAAATAAGCTGCAACGTATGCGTGTGTCACATGTAATCTCTGGATTATAGACAGCAGCAAGCAGCAAGCCGACAACTCGCTACCATTCCAAACCCAGCATCATCAGCACCACAACTCAAACCCAAACCCACGCCCAGAACCAGTCTCAATCGCAGTCCCAAGCCCAGGAACCCTGTGAGCCGCCTGGCAGATGGGCCCAATGAAAACTGGGTCAGCAAATAAATCGAAGGGGCTATACAGGAAACTGAAGACACAACTTTGGCAAACCGAAATGCCGCATGCCCTTTGCCAGCGTATCAATCGATTAAGGACTATTATTGAAGTCATAAATAACATTATTATTTTTTTTCCTATGCCTACACAAATATAGTTTACATCGAAAATAAATAGTCAGTTTATTAAAGCGAATATTTCTTATTGGATGGGCTCAAAGGCATCGGGCAGTATGTATATTGGAAATTGATTCAATTTGTATTAGCTGGGGTAAGTTTTGGAGTACAGCTGGACAACAGATATAAGTTGAATTTGTTTTTACATACTTTAAAAAACGAAAAACTCTCATGCATTAATTTTTGCACCATTAATTCCAAATTGAATTTTCTCAGTTGCTTCAAGTGTCATTTAAATATTGAAACCACAAAAATGCACGCTGCATTCCATTTGAAGATTAAAGCATTAATTCCAGTACTCCATGAAATCCATGAAGCATTCTCATTTAATTAAAAAAAAAACAAAAAATTTAAATTAAATGAAGTCGGTCGGAGTTATGCTTTAAGTTTACGCTTTACGTTTTGAATACGATTAAAACGTTTTTTATCTTTAATTTTATGTAAAGCTGAATGAAGTGTCAATTTGAAGTTGAACTCCCAAAACTCACAAAATGCAGGCTGCAATCCATTAGAAGAATATACTTAAAACATTCTGTTCAGCGCAAAACGGAAATGGTAAAACATTCTCATCTCATTAGTGCGTCAGTTGTAAAAATGTAATTGTTGGAAGTATTCGTTTACTCATTTATGTGTGCAATGCTTTAGTTACCTGAACACATGGTCAACTTGTTATTGCCAATGGCAGAGTATTTAAAATAAAATAACCGCTTCATGTAATTCCATCAGCAGCTGCGAACTTTGACAGAGCAACAAAACCGAATGTCAAATACACGCCTCATTAATTAACACACACGTACACTCGCACACACACACACACACAACATACATGGAAATGTGGTGGCTAAAGGATGAGAAATGAGATGGAGGATTTGCATTGGTCGATTGCAGCTGAAAATGCAACAGTAATTCTATTAAAATTCACCACAAAGCAGCGCTAATCCTTATGCATGTCCGCATCCACAATAATAATGGAGGCCGCAAAATGGCCACAAGCTAGCCCAGCTGCCAACTGGCGACCGGCTCCAGCTGCAGGCCCAAAAATGGCTAAGCTGGAGCAGCAGGAAGTAAGGAGAGTGAAGCATTGGAATTTTGCGATTGCGTTGGCATAAAAATATTTATTCGCTCGCTTGAGTTCAAATTGATGCGCGCTGCTTATGCAAATTTTTGTGGTTGCCTAAGCAACCGCAACAGCGCCATGCTGCCCTTCTTGTCCTTGCCGTGCCACTCTGCCGTATTGGACGTCGACATGGCCATGTCATTTGGCCCGATAGATTTTATTTAATGACATCGCATTAGACACATTTGTTGCCCAGGAGTAGCAGCAACAGCAGCAGCAACAACATCGGCTGTAACAGCATATTTTGATATTGATTTGACAGCATCGTGACAACAACAGATCGAGGCGCAACATTTTTGTCAAGTTTAACCTTTAAAGTAGGCAGGCAGCAGGAGTCCGCAAAACAAAGATTAGATAACTAGAATTGATAGACGACTGCACAATTTGCCAATCTTAATGCAATGAGCATCAAGAGCCTTTCAAATTGCCAATTTGAAACAGAGCTCAACTCGCTGTGTGATGTGCGCCAAAATGATGGCAAAATATAATTAATTTTGGCCAAACATTTCCTGAAATATGACAAGAGTGATTCTTACTTTTGGATACCCATTAAAAGTTAAGTACAATTTAATAAGAAACATAAAAAAGTACTTTTTAACAAAAACAAAACTTTTTAGGTATATTCGTTGTTTTACACAATTTACATAATTGATGATATCATCCATTTAATTCAAATGGTTATATATTTTTAAAAAATATTCCAACTACCCAAAACAAAACTAGCACAAGAATGATTGATAAATTCAACTCATTTTCTACCTGCAGAACAATCAATTTATCAGCAAAGCTTTATAAATTAACTGATAATATTTACGAATCTGTCTATAAGCCCCGCTTAAACAGAGGCCTCTGTTTGCCACATTGCGTTGCACCGCTGTGAATGATAAGAATGTTGCATGCGATGATAATACATGAATTTGTGGCTAATAGTTTCTATGCGTTTTTACAACATATTTATGGTCGGCATGTGCGCGAGTGTTTGCGTGTGTGTATGTGTGTCTACTGTCAAGGACTGTGGAGGGCGTGGCAAACTGAAGTGTGGCAGCTGCAGTGCCGCATGAAATGCCAGTTGAATTATAGACCATTTGAATGAAATTATTTTAATTGCGTAAATCACTTTGCAGCCAACCAAAATTCAACAATGTTGCGGCATTTAGGGCGACTCAATGGTTGTGTGTGTGTGTAAGAGAATGTGTCTATAGTCAGTGTGTGTGTGTGTATGTGTGCGTGTGCTTGTGTGTGGTTCACTTATTGGCCCAATCTAATTTTATGCGCACCACTTTTGGGAGCTTAAATTTGCCAAAATGGGGCACAAACAGGCAACGCGCAATGGTGTAAAAAAAGCGGGCAGAAAAGAAGGCGTCGCGGGCAAGCAGCAATCGGAGTTGGGGTTGTGCTGCATTCTGAATTGAAAACTAACGAAGAAGCGCACTCGAAAATTTAAACAAATATTTCCGCTGGCATATTTGCACTCCATTCCAGAGTAATTGTTTTCCCTAGGTCGACAATACAAATAAATTCTGGCAGCAATTGCAATGGGGGGACTACAGCAGAAAAATAAAGCGAATGCCAATGTCAAAGCGCAACTGCAAATTACCCTAAAGTGTGGCCCCGTAGAACTGTACAATATTACAGCAGCACAAACCCCTCGCTTTGAAGAGATTGCAGGGTATTTGGAATGTAGCAACTCCAGTGGGAACGTATTCAGTTGGATTATTGCAATTGCAGCCATAATTTGTCCAAATTATCAGTATTATTATAAATTAATTTCGTTTTGGAATTCGAAACGACACACGTTTGCGTTGTTGCTCAGAGCTGACATTTATATGTGCACGGTGCGTATGCGTGATATCGTTTGTGGAACACAAAGAAATGATAAATACAATGTCATAATTTATTAACAAAATGCATCAATAAAACATCTAAAAACAACATGCAAACAACAAATATACAAAGCAGCGCTCTAAATACATTTCTGTTGGACAAAACTTTTTGGGCAACAAAACTTTAAATTTCATTTGGACAGTACATTACTTTTTCTCCAGCTCTCTAACTCGAACTCTAACTTTGACTCTCTAATCCTGCTCTGCCCATGATTTGCTGCTGAGTTGCTTAGCCCTTTGAGGCGTGACCCTGGACAAAACTTTGCCTTGAATGCAAAAAAAAAAAAGATTTATAAAAATCTAGAAAAGGAAACGTACAAAATATGCGTACAAACACAACTCAAGTTGCCTCTCACACCATCCCATCACTGGCATTATTCGATTGTTCTGCTCGGTATTTGACTTGGTCTTTGGCCCGGCTCTCTGTCTCTCTCTCTCTCCCTCTCTCATTCTTTCAAGTGGTTATTGTTGTCACTGAAGCATAATACATGGTCGAGCGATATAAAGATATGAGATGCGATACGAAGGCGGCGATGATAAATGATATGGCTTAGCCGCGCTTCGTGCGCCTCTAAATAAGGCTCAAGGCATATGAACTACTTTGCTTGTAGTATGTGAATTCTGAACTAGGTACTTAGAGCGTATTTGCTCGCAGACAGCAGCAATCAACTGCACTTAGCGTTAAGTGTGCTTACAATGAAAATGATTTCAATCTAGCGCAACTTGTTTTCTTAGGCGCGACATCATTATACGTAATATAAATTCTATTTAAGCCAAATACTGATTTGCTCGCCTTGCATTGATGGACAGCCTACAGCAGTTATTATTGCTATTTCTAAATAGTTTGAGGCTTGGGAAATTCTTTTGTATTCTGTAATACAACTTATACTTTCAACTTCCTCCTTCCGTCTACCTATTCGACCTAATTTGTTTTACTTGCAAGGATATTCTGTTATATTCACAGTTAAGCAGACAATTGAACTAATGTGGTTGGAAACTCGGCTAAGTTAACAGCGGCACTCAACGAAACTAAAATGCGTTAATGTCCATGGCGAAGGCTGAACGAATTTAGCTCACGTCGAGAATGACATTAACGAAGCCATTTATACTATTTAACACTTCACGGCAAAAACAGTAGTATAGTTTTAGGCTTCGTGAACAAATGAACAAGACGGTTACTTTTCAAACTGAACTGTTATACAAAATATCCCAAACACCAATAGATAAGCAGTATATCTGAATTTAAACGTTCAACTGCCATTCCCTATTGGTTCAGTGCAAACAAGTTTCTAAAGATGTAATTCTGAAAGGATATATGAGCATATCGAATCGTATGTCCTCTTAAGCCCTTCATTGGTCTTCACTTTAATTGATTTTTTTCAAACTACTCTCAAATGCCTTTTGCGCCGCAATTCTGAACTAATGAAACAGCGGTAGAGATGAAAGCCAACTGGCACACAATAGTTAAAAGTGTCCTCGTAGATCACCGTGCTGTTGTCTCGCTCCACAAACGATCGCTTATCGAAAAAGACACGCTTCACTTTGGTTTAATTGCTTTAAAATAAGCCACACCAAATGCCGAAAAAATTCATCTTGCACGCACATTACGCTGACAACGTTGTCGGATGATCGCGCGGGCGGTGTGGTGCGTTGCGGTGCGGTGCGGTTCGGCTTTGATCTGCAGGATCAGAGCGACCGGCAAAAGGGGGCGCGCTGTCAATTGCGGTTGGCTTGGAAAGCGGTTTAGTTACGCTGTTGACGTACCCCTCGCTGCCTTCTATTTGTTCTCGGCTCTTCTCTTCTTATCGTTTCGCTTTGGTGCCCTTCGCCTGAGAGTTGAGCCTTACTTATCCTAGACGAATGAAGTGTGTAATTTGAAATTAGCCGAGCTCAGCGGCAACTTTGTGTGCACCTGCACCTGCTGACACCGTGTCCGTGTCTTTTGGCTACTCAGTTACGCACCAGCAACAGTTATGCGGCTACAAAGGACCCGCAAATATATTTGACAGACACAATATCGAACTTTAGTTATTGATTTGTTAAGCTGAGATTTCGTTTTCGTTGCAATTTCATTCATTTCATTTTGAACATGTGAATTTGCATCTTTCGCATTAATTTGTTATCGAATACAAACAAAAACAAAAAAGAAAAAGATACGTAAAAATCAAAAGCAGAATTTATGACCGCACATATGTGTATGTACATTTATAATCTGACTAATTTGTGTTTGGCGACGGCGATTTTAGGACCAATTCCGAACAAATAACAACCAAATCAACCGCAAGAAAGAAAAAAATGAATAAAAAAGTAAAAATAAAACAAAAATACTGAACCAAGTCCGCCTGCATAGATTGTGATTGCTGCTAATCAGGTTTTCTTTGGCCAAATTGATTTCATTTTCATATTTCAATTTCGAAAGACGGCGGGCAGCCAGTCGAGCAACCAAAACAGTCGGACAAAATGCAAAATCAGTAAGACCAGTAGTCGCGACATGATATAAATTAACTGTTTTGACTTTGTGAAATGAAATGCGGCCTCTTTGAAATTCCAATTCAAATCGATCTCTTACAGCAGCCGCACAACCAGTGGGTGACCCAACGCAGACACAGACACAAACAAAACTGACAAGAACGCCGACATGGAGACAGGGTTGTTTGACTATAAGATACCCTAGGTTTACAACAAAGTGGTAAACTTCTATTTACTTCTTAATTTAATTTAAATCTTAAGATAATGTATTAGATTTCATGGCAAGTGTACATTTACAAAATCGATGCTTAAAGTATAAGAGATAAATAAACACATTTTACAGTAGTATTAACCAAAAAGATCATTTTATCCATAAATAAACAATGAAATCGATTTCTTTAAATCATTTTACTCAAGTACAACTTTCCCATACACCATAATTTTTGGATGGAGGATTCATCGATAATTACAATAAATTTGATAATTACAATAATAACACATATAAGCGTTTAGTTATTAACCCATCTATTGATATGTAGACTCGTAATTTATTTATATTTGCGACTGATACAGAACACCAAATAATCTCGTTTGCTGTCCTGGTTTAGTCAACAACACGAATACCCTACACAAGTGGTGTACGTAGGGTATGTAGGCGCATACGCCGATATATACAAAATATCACTGAAAGCAGCATTTTGGCTTTTTGGGTGCTCGCCATATCTTTGTATCTTTAGAGTTGCCAGCGCACCGATTTCTTTTCGGCTTAAATGGTTTATGTGCGTTTGCAACCAGTTTAGGCCGAAACTGTTGCTGTTGTTGTTGCTCTTTTCGTATTCAATTTATACTTTTAGGTGGGCCGTGGCCGGCGCCTTTGAAGCGTGCATCTCGTTTACCACGTGCCGTGCCACACAGCCTCCGACTCCGCTTCCGACGCCGACTCTGGCTTTGCGACTTGGGCTTTTGCGTCAGCAAACCAGACAGTCATCTCACTCGGGCTGCTGCAGGGAAGGTGGCAAGCAGGGGGCCTAGAGCCAAGCTGGGGGCAGGGAGGAATGCCGTTACAAAATATGCCGATGCCGATGCCGACGCAGACGTTGATGCCGTTGGCTTAGTGGTCGTCGATGCCGAGATGCCGCCAATGCTGATCCAATGATCCAATCAAATCAGCGACAAAGCGCCATTTGAATTAATAAACCAAAATGTTTATAAATATGTACAAAAACACACAACAAAAATGCTGTTGCTGTTGTTGTTCCTGCTGTCGGTCTTTTATTATTATTAAATATGCATTTTGAATATTAAGACAGATAAACGAATTCACGGCGTGTGTTTGTTGTTGGCGCTCTCAAGTCGAGTAGCAATTTCAACGATTTTAATGATGTGCTCAACGTTTTATGATTTAATTATGCCTTCATTTAGTAGCTACTGCTAAATGCTGCTACTGTTGTTTTTGTCATCGGATTTAGTATATGCCCCATATCAAAGTTGTTGACGCTGTTGCCAGAGCTATTTGTTGTGCCTTAATTATGTGTGTATATTTTAAATTCTTAATGAAGCCAGCCAGCCAGCCAGCCCTCCAACCGTTTTTGGTGATCGGCGCGGGGGTGTCGCCTCGGCAATGCGACATGCGACGATGATTTAAATGATAACGAACCCATCTGCATAATGTAGGAGGCCACTATTTTTGGCATTACTCCCAGCGCCAACATAAAAGCCTCAGCTTTACGTGCCTTTAATAAGCGCCCATTCATGGATCAATTAGCCAGCTTATAATGCAAATATTTCGTCTCGTAAAGCGGCTCACTGAGATCCGTATATAAATGTGACATGTGTAGGCCTGTTTTTTTTTTTTTTTTTTTTATTATTATTTAGAGGGAGAAATCTTTAGATAATTGACAGAGTTATCGATTGGCAAATGTTTATTAAATAATCCATAATATTCCATAAAACTCAACATGCTAAATTATGCCATACCATTAATTACACTTTCAGCATTCTCGCTGCCATTTCTGCTGCCTACGCGGCGCTATTTTAAAAGGGTATTAGAACTGAATTAGTTCTGCTTCTATCTATCGGAGAGCTATCAATAGTGGATACACTAAAGCCGCTCTGTGTGCCATTTAAACTCATTAAACTCAAACTCGATATGCTTCGTGTGGCTGGGGATTCAGTTTCCAGTTACGCGATTTCGCATTTCCGTTAATCCTTCAGCTGGTTTCATATTTATTTCCGCATGCGTACAGCAGCAATTGGTAAGAAAAACAAAAACTCAAACGCGTTGCTCTAGCTGTGGCAGGAATGGCAATGTGGCATGGATATGCTTGAGAGGCACGCCTGGAGGGTTCTTTCTGGATCGAGGCTGAGGTGAGACTGGCGACATATGTAGGTTGCGTTTTGTAGCTTAGAATCAAAGTCGGATCAGCGCAAAACTCTGTGATCTCTGGCGACTCTGGCTCTGCCACCTGCCACTGCTGCTGCTGCTGTTGCTGTTGCTGCCTCTGCTGCTGTCGGTTGAACACTTTGATGTCCTAATTGGTTTATTACTTTGTCGGCATCTCGAGTCTTCTTTGTGTTTTTGTGTTTTTTTTTTTTTTTCTTTTTATTCTTTTTTATGCTGTTGCCTGTTTTATTTATTTCTTTATTTCTTTGGGTTTTCATGCGGCCGCTGCGCTGCATTGTGTAAAAAAAAAAGAAAAAGTAAAATACAAGAACCAAACGAAACGAAACCCGCGCCCGTTGCGGCTCTCGAATCTCGCTCGCAAGTCGAGCTCCAGCCTCGAACCTCAAGCCTCAAGCGAGTGAGCACGCGCACAGAACAAGAATGGGAACGGGCATCGCTATGGTGTGGCATGGTGTGGTATGGTATGGAATGGTATGGGTAACAGGCAAGGAAGGGTTTGTGGAATGGGAACGTGTAGCCGGCTTTGGTTATGGGCATGAGAATGCTGCCCAAAAGCGCAACCATCTCCCTGTTTGCGTTGCGCTTGGGCCTACAATGTTTCCGCGTGTGCGTTCAATCAACATGTTGCGATATCAGTGCAATTTGTCATCCCATAAACAACAATGCAACCTGGCTAAATGGGCACCCTATATCATATGGCTGCCATCGAAATAATCGCTTGCAGAAAGACTATACTTACCCCGATGCTTATGTTGATGCTGATGCGCAGCATTTAACGTTGAACAGCAGAAGTCCTACCTCAACCAAGAATCAGGCGAGTACGAGACGATAATGAGAGCAAACTCGGAAACCTATAGAACTTTTGAGTTTATCGATGCAAAAATATCATTTAAACATTTTTAATACAAGCAAATAATTCTATAATTTTATATAATGCTTATTAAAATAAATAATATATTAGTTGAATGTATTTATCCAGCATTTCCTGACTGGGCTGCTCGTCTTCCGCGCAGGCGCCGCCTCAGTAATTTTATTAGTCTTTTCTGTTTTCGATTTTGGACTCTCAAAGCACGAATTATTCGATATAATCGAGCCGTCGAACTGTCATTACTGCTCCCAGTATCTAAGCCTGTTCCTGTTCCTGTTCCCGTTCCTGTATCGATATCTATTGAACGCGCTGTGGTGGTTGTCGTTAATGTATTTCCATAATCGTAATTAGGATCAAGATCCGGATAGTCATAGTCCTGACATTCAACCTGCTGCACAAGCAAAATACAGCTGATTATACCAAAAAGTATTAACAATCGCATTTCGGTAATAACTGAGTCTTCAAGAGTTGTCAACTGCGCTTATATAATATTACTCTGTGTTTGTCTACAGCAACTTGATTCAGCTGCTGTCAATTTTGTTTATTGTATTCAGCTGTTTGAAGTTACTCCCGACTTAATCGTATCAATGAAAAGTGGACTACGTGATGTTTACATCAAAATAGGTTAACGAGCTCTTGAACTCAAGTATTTTAAAAATATTTGTGTGCAATTGTCAAAAAAATTAAACATATAAAAAGTATTTTTGATTATAATTTAAACTTATACAAATGATTGTCGTTAGTTGAATAGTAGGCAATACTTAGTGCATAAAATGTATTAGTAAAAAGACCAAATTAAAAATGTAAAATATTTTTATTTCAGAATATCGTTCATAGTACTTATTAATTTTTATAGTATTTATTATATTTATAGTACATATGTGTAATATTTTCAGAAAACCTGCAAAAGATCTCTGTCTATATATTCACTAAAGAAAAAAAAAACAACTATAAAATAATGCAATGAATTTAAGTAATTTTCCAGATGCTAATTCTTAATAGTATTGCGTTGGCTGTTCATACATAGATAAAGATTATGAAATCTTTCGACCCACTCTTTTGATGTTGTTTCTTTTCGCATTTACAACTTGTTTTCCGTGCTCAACCTCTGCGCTGGCGTCTCAACTGCTGCTGGCGACGACGCTGCTGCTGCTGCCTCTGTCGCTGGCGTTTCTGCTGCTGTTGGCGCCTACGCCTACGTTGTTGTTGTTGCTTCCTTAGGCGCCGGGCCTTCAAGTCGCTCAGCAGATCAAGTAGCTTGGAAATCGTTGCGGATGTTGTTGCTTCCGTTGTTGTCGTCGTTGTACTTGTTGTTGTTGTCGTCGTCGTTGTGGTATCATCAGTATCCTGCGCCTCAACAGCAAGCAAACAACAACAAAGCAAACCGAAAATTGCAAGCAAAATTAGAGTGTGTCGCATGTTGAAGCTGTCGGTTGATATTATCGAAAATCTTTGCGCTTTTATATCTAAATTTTCCAGCTGGTGACCTTGACAGCAGCATGCGGAAAATTGAATAATGCTTCTGGCCGACTTGTTGTATCAGTTGTTTTCTTTTTGGGTAGAGAAACGGAAGTTGCAAAAGATAATAAGGAAATAGCAGTACTAATAGAGTGTAACACAAAGATTATAAAAAGCATGGCGAAAAAAGTGTTTATGAACCATTTATTCGACAATCGCGGTAGAGAGCAAGATCGCAAGATCTAGCTATAACTCTCAAAGTTTGTTATAAATAAATTACTATAAATTGAATACATCTATACCTCGATTAATGACAACTTGATTGAATTTGGTATGCGAGGGAATGAGGAGTTAAGTGACAATTTTGCAATTTTCTCTGTTTACCAAACTGTTTCTATAGAGACTATTTTAATGTAACCCTTAAGCGAGAAATGTTTGCAGCAAAAGGAATTACGATACTAAATATATTGTGTAGTCAACACTTTTAATACTTTGAATTCAATGAAGTTTTCTTAGTCGTTTAATTCTAGATTAATGCTTAATCTTCGTCGGACTGCAAACTTGTAAAGCTACCACAGAGTCTCAAACTGTCGCACGTTGCGGCACTCAATCAAGATGTTGCAAATATCAGAGGACAATTTGTCATCCCATAAGGAAGAACGCGTGTCGCCAGTGTGCTGGGATAGCGACTTCAACTGTCGCCGGTAGACAATGTTACCCCGAAATGTGGCATCCATAGAGGCGATATCTTCGATCACAGATCTCTGTTGCAAGCACTCTCGTGCTGTGCTGAGCTGTGCTGTGCTGTGCGGAGTGCAGTGTGCTGTGGTGTGGTCCTGTCTGAAGTTTGCCGTATTCAAAGCACAAGAAAACTCAATCAAGGGGCTCGTAAATCTTGGCAGAATTTGATGAGCGCTCAGTGGGAGACTGCGTCTCCCTCTCTTTCTCTCACTGTGTCGCTGTCTCGCTGCGAGTTCGTGTTTCTTTTGGGCTCGTGTAAGAGGTCTTACATATCTCGGCTTATTGATTATCAATGCTGTTGTGTTTGCTGCGCCGGGAACCATTTCCGATTCGTCATCATGCGACGAGTGAAGATTCAATCTGCTCCGACAAAAAAATATATAAAAAACATAAAGAAAATACAATGCTAAAGTAAAATAAAATATAAAAACACTGATGCTCACCGTGTGTGGCGCATTCTGAGTGTTTTGACAGCATGGCACACTAACACATACACCAACCACACACACAGGCGCAGTTCCACCTAAATTTGATGCAGCACAAGCCCAGAGCGTCGACTTACAGTCAACTTCAAAAGTATGCGGCCGAGCGTTATTGATCGTCCATGTCCCGCTGTTGTGATCCGCTCCCAGCGTGAGACATTACAAAAGGCCCACACTGATGATAACAATACCGCTCGTTGTCGCTGCTGCAGTTGTCCATAATCTACACACACACACACACACCACACACCAACCAGCCTCACATACAGTCGGTCCTTTTGAAGGTCCTTTTGGCCAAAGTTACAATGGATGGATGCGCTGCATATGCAAAACACAATGAAGTTCTTTGAAGCGCGACGCGACGTCAGGTAAGCGACAATTATTTATCTTACAAATTTACCTGAAATTAAATACTTGCGCTGCAGCAGCAAGCTGGCCAATGTGCTCTACTATAGCCAGTGATGAACACATGAATACCCTGTAAGTAGCATATAAAAGCGATAGCTAATATTTTGGGTGGAATAGAAGTATATAATTGAATATAGGATATTATTCAACATTGATATTTTAATGTCTCTCAAATATCTTGAACGATAACAGCGTAGAAATTCCAATATGAACTGAAAGGGCGTTGAATAAGAAAAACATATAAACTAGTCAGATATATAAACATACTTATGCATATTCTACTTTTCTACTTGAAAGATACTTTTTCTTAAAACTATTACGTTTAAATTTACTAAACCTTTGCGTAAATGTTTATTTAATATATCAAACTGTTATATTTAGCATTTATAAATCTTGAATATTAAAAGGATTTTATTTTGTTTTCAAAAGTTTTTAATATTTGAACCGTGTTTAATTAACTTGTTTCTACTTTTTCTTCTCATTTAATCTCAATTTAATAGATGCTCATTTACTGTCTTCTTTGTGTTTTCACTCACCCATCAGCAGCAGTTCATTACAGGGTATGAGAAGGGCGACAAATTCCCCCTTTTTAATCAGCGGCACGCACTTTGATCACCTGACACTCACACTCGAACTAACACACACACACATACACACACAAAAATTTACGCATACTTACAAGGCCACAGTTTGTTGCGGCTGCTGCTGCTGCTGGTTGATGGTTGCAGTTGCAGTTGGCGTTGTGTGAAACTTACCTGGCCACAAGGTGTGACAAGTCAGCGGATTTTGCGTGTTTTCCAGCGAAATATTTAAATGCAAGATTATCGCCCTGAGCTGCAACAGTGTTGAGGTTCCCAAAGCAGCAGAAAAGGCTCTCTGCTTGCTACTTTAATCCTGCGGCCTGCCCTTTTGATCTGTTTTTGCCGCTGCGGCTGGTTTAGTGTAGTTGGCCAGAGCGCGTTAACTAATTAGCAGCTGGCCTGGCATTTGCCTCATTTCCGCCACAAAACAATTTCGATTAAGGCGAAACTTGAAGCAAAAAGCTTCCGACAATCCGACTAATCCAATCATAATCGCGCAATCATAATTACAACAATCTTCCAAATGAAACGCAGACCGAAAGATCGAGAAGTGATCGAAGGGGGGCAACCAAGAGACAAAGACCGATGATGATCGAAAACGTTTGCGAAGCTAACGGGCTCGAAACGAAACAAAAAAACGAACGAAACGAAACGAAATCTACAACAGCAGCAACATTGACTTCTATTGCTGCCAGCGGCAACTGCATACAGCAGCAGCGTCAACTGGCAACTGGCAGCAACAACAGCAAACAACTGGCAACCTGTTGCCTGAAGTGCTCCGTGGCCGGCCAGACAAACGTTAAGATTGTAATAACCATGTTAAAAGCAATTTACGTTTAAAGTGCTACTGTGATACGCCGCCGATGCGTTTCTTGATTAAGAACCAAGGCGACGCAAGGCGCAAGGAGGCAGACGCAACAACAACAACAACACAAACTGAGACTCGCACACAGACTGGACGCTGGATTGTAGACTGTGGACAGTGGTTGCTGGCTGCTAGTTACTGGCAGGAGTTGCAGGAGCTGTCTTGTCTGCATTTATTTGGCTGCAAAAGTTGTTTTTTTTTTTTCTTTTTCACTTCTTATTTCGAACTTTCCTTTCATATTCACAGTCCACTTAACACGCGCGTCGCACAATGCGCCTCAAAACACAAATGAGCAGCAGCAGCAGCAGCAACAACAACAACAATAACAATAACAACAACACCAACTAGAGTTGCTGCCGCTGACGCTGCTGCTGCTGCTGCTGCTGCTGCCCCAACGGTGGCGGCAGCCTCAGAAATCTGTGCCTCTGTCGGCGCACTTTGATGTTGGGAATGGCGTGTGCCCAATGCAGAGATTCCGCTTTGTTGTTTTGCCGACGCCAGCGACGTCGCCGCCGTCGTCGTTGTCGTCGTCGTCGTCGTCGTCGTCGATGGCCATGCAACAGCAATTTGCCGCCAAGTGAGCCGCAGCAAGCGTGGAGCGTGGAGAGCAGACGCAAAACTCAACAACAAACACCCAAAGAGAGACAGTGAGAGCGAGAGAGCAAGAGAGCGAGACAGCTACACAGAGTGAGAGCGAGAGAGGCAAAGCAATCAAGCTAACTCCCAATTGCCCCAAAACACAACCGCGTTGCCCCTTCTTCTTCTACTTCTTCTTGTTCTTCTTCTTCTTCTTCTTCTTCTTCTTCTTCTTCTTCTTTCGACCCCTATCTGCCTCCGTTGCTTTGCTGCAGACTCTACAAGTTGTTGCCGTTGCTAATTTTGCGTTCAACCAATGCACAGAGCTGCCGACTTGCTCGGCGTTTAGCCGTATTTCAAGACAAATCCTCTGGGCAAACTGCATGGAATCCCATATATAAATAATCAACGTGATAAATAAAACTAAACCGTAATTTGTTAAACTCTTTATTTTCAATTTGATTTATAAGAAACAATCTGCATGCAAATATGTAATTCTTCAAAGAATTATTTAATCTCTGCGAACTAATTGGTATCAATCAAACTAATTATTAGAATTGTTAAATTGAAAATTAAAAATTTTATTAACAAATTATTAAACAAAGCTTTCCAATAGTGTTGTATACAAAGTAAGACCGAACTATGTAATTTATCTAATAAAAACGTTTGTGAAATCAAATGTTTTAATTAATCTGACTCTTAACAAAATTATTCAACAAATATCATTTGTTAGTTAATCTGTTATTTATGTTATTTTGATTCTCATTCAATAAACATCTTTACTTCTGTTAAGCCTTATATTTAGATATGTCCACAAGCAACAACTACGTCTGATATCAACAATTTATAAATTGCCATTTAAATTAAAAACATTTTAAAAAAATCATCACATTTCTATAAATAATATATGATTGGCAAGCAAAGTTGCAAATAAGCTGTTTAAAACAGGATTAGACACAATAATTGTGCATAAATAATATTCTTAGCAAAATTCGCAATAAATTTCGTATTTTATAGTTAGTGAATTGGCAGCAATGGCAACACTGCCGGCGACTGCAATTATGATGATAATCTGCTGAAATTAGAGCTGCACAACTGCTGAAAGAGAACGAGACGAAGACAGAGAGACGAGGTAGAAAGAGAGAAAGAGAGTGAGAGAGAGAGAGCGGGAGAGCGAGACAACGAGAGGGATAGAGATGTGAAGCTGGAGGGTCGCTTGACAGAATGTTGATTTGTAGCACCTGTTGCTTTTCCCACCACACATTGTAGCCTTAGCATGTTGCAAAACGAGCAACAACTGGCAGCTGCAACACTGCCGCAACAGCAGCAGCAACGGCAACGGCAACATTTTATGCTGGGCGATGGCCGCATAAGGATCAAAGGCCGTTACCGTAACTTTGGCTCTGGTGACCCGTTAATAAAGTTGTGCAGCATTGGCTGAAAATTTTAATTGCTTATCGAGCGCGACCTGTGCACATCTGTTGCGAGATTAGAGAGTGAGACAGAGAGACAGAGAGAGACATAGAAAGAGAGAGCGAGAGCGAGAGACTGTGGCACGATTGATGTCAAGCGCAGCGACAGCGGCAGCAACAGCGACGTCGCGGCAACTGCGACTTTGAAGATTATGCTGAAAGTTATGATGCCAACAGCAGCAGCAGCGGCAGCAGCGCTGCGGCAACAATAACTAAGCGATAGCTCCAGGTGTTCTGGCCTAGCATGCGAAATTATATGGCTCAGTGGCAGCAGCGAGCAACTACGCATTGGCCACCGCTTCTCGACATCATCAACATCAAGAGCAACATCAGCATCATCATCAACATCATCATCATCATCATCATGAGCATCAGTTGCTGCTGTTGCTGTTGGTGCCGCGCTGCTGGCGTCGCTGGGCAATGCGGCAAAAGATGAAAGGTGGCGGCAACACTTTGATGCGGCCAAGATCAAAGCTGCCGATTGTTTACATAATAGTGGCCTTTGAAACGGAACAATAGAATGCCAGGATCAAAGACACCGACCGGTTAGTGCGCTTAAGCGAAATGAATGTCCATGTCCCCGCAGCGGCAGCAGCAACAGCAGCAGCGGCAGCAGCGGCAGCGGCACTTACGAGGGGCAACCTCAACCTCAACCTCAACGCAACAACAGCGATCATCTGTTTCTCTGTTGTTCGGCAAAAGTAGCACTCGCTGTTCATCATGATGATGACGATGACGACGGTGACGACGAAGGCAATGATGATGATGATGACGATGGTCTAAGCCTAAGACATGATTATACTCAGTGCTCGATTCTCGACTTTCAAATTGTGTGCAAGTCGTGTGCGAGTCTTGTAATTGTTGCAGCCAAGAATTGCAGCCCTAGTCGCCTCCTTTCCCGCTCATTACTCCCCAGCAGCCACACTTGGAGTATGCTATGCTCATCCTCCCTGCTGATTGTGCGTTAAATGTTTATGGGCATTCATCGCGTGCTGTCCAGCGGCGTTTTAATTGCCCCCAATGCAGCGAGCAGCACACGTTGCGTATGAGCAATGCCGATGCGATGCGATGGGATGCGATGCGATGCGAATGCGAGCATCCAATAATCTCCAGAGATATCGCCGCATAATAATTGCGTACTCACAACGAGTACGCAACTCGTACTTAATGCAAAATTATTGCAGCGCCTTTCCAATTCTCACTTTCAACTTTGCCGCCAAACAAGTTGTTGTTGTTGCCGCTTGCCTCCTTTTTTCATGTTTTTTTTTTTTTTGGTTTTGTCTGTAGGCCTACAAATTTCTCTATCAACTGGGGACAGCGAGCAGAAATCCATTTAGTCGCCTTTGCGAAATACATTTTTATGGGGCCAGTCTATTCTCTCTGGGCAGTTAAAATCAAGTATGCGGCGTTGAAAGATCGTAAAAGATTGAAATAATTCGATTTCGGCAACGTCAGCAGCCAGCAGCAGTAAACGGCAACAGCAACGGCGAAATATCAAAGCCAAAAGCGATACTCGTATTTGTTGTTGTTGGTTTTATTTTTTTTAATGATCGGTCATTAATTGAATTTCGTATAGAAATGGAAATGAAAATGCCTACCAGCAAAAAGGGCACCACGAAGAAGTCCCTGGTGCTGCTGCTGCTTCTGTCGATAAATCGAATGAAAATAAAAAATTAAAATTAAAATTAAATGAACAGACAAACAACAACAACAACGAAATTCCCATAAGCTGCAATGATTTCTCTTGGCACTTTCGTATGGGAATTAAAAGTATTTTCGTATTTTATTCATTTTTCGGTTTTATTATTATTATTTTTTTTTTTTTTTTTTGGTTTTTTGTTTTTAGATTTACAATTAGATAAAGTCGCGACTGACTACTTTATTGAGATTTTATGTGTTTAAGCCGCCGTCCCACATATGCCACTTCCACGATTGTGTATATTGTATGCGTATATTCCAGGGCCACGGCGAAGTCGAGGCTCATTCCAAGAAATGCCGCGCGATCATAAAACACAAAAATGCGGCGCATAAAAAGAAATAAAAATATGTGATGAGCGAATTACGCGCGCTGAGGACGCGAGCTGTGAATTCAACTTTGGGAGCCGAACAGCGCAGCATGGAACAGGGAAGCGAAAAGCGAAGCATAACTGCAGCAGTCGAAAAATTGCAATTACATTAAATTAGCATTAAATGTGAGTTAAAGTTGCGATCGAAAAACAAAAGACTTAGGCAACGAACACGAATGTAAAGGCGATTTGAT
This sequence comes from Drosophila siamana, assembly GCA_035047445.1. Taxonomy (NCBI): domain Eukaryota; kingdom Metazoa; phylum Arthropoda; class Insecta; order Diptera; family Drosophilidae; genus Drosophila; species Drosophila siamana. Next base: position 751,941 of record JAWNPP010000044.1, read on the forward strand.
CACATTTCAAAAAGAAGAAGCACAAAAAATGGCGAAGCCGAAAAGTCAGCGAAGAGAAGAAGAAGCAGCAAAATAACAACAACAACAACAACAACAAGATCGAAACGAAAACCAGAAGCCATTTCGGCTTTCGATTAAGCAGATCAAAGGCACTGATAAAAGCGGCCATAATCGTAAGACGATTATTAACAAGTAGCCAACGTCGCGTCGTCGCAGTCGCCGTCAGCAGCGCGCGAGTGAGAGAGATAGAGAGGGCAACGGCGGTGACGGTGACTGAGAGAGCGACGACGACGCGCATAATTCTTTCAAATTGCATTGCCTTGCAGTTTATTATTAGTTTTGTTATTATTTTGCGTATTCTAAACAAAAACGTAAACCAAGCCGAGCGCGCCAAGCGACAACTCATCGCACACTCAGAGAGAGCGAGAGAGGGCAACGTCGAGAGCGACAGCGAGTGAGCGTGCACGTGAGCAAAACGCCGTTGGCAGCGACGCCAACGCAGCCAGCGACGTTTTATGCTGCCGGCAGCGGCGCTGGCGACGACGCTGGCAAAGAGCGACGCGAAGGCAAGGTAAAAATTTCATTCCGTTTCGAGCATTCGACGTGTGCGGACGTGTCTTCTTCTCAATCACAGTCTTGAATCGTCGTGTGTAACGGGCCAAGTGAAGCAAACACAAAAATATCCCAAAAGCAAAATAAATCGAAAAAGAGCAATACGAATACAAAATATATATATGCATATGTGTGTTTCGAAGAGTGTTGACAATGTGCAGAATTAAACATGCAGTGCTGCAACATGTGCATTGATATCAAACAGTGCTGAACAACAACTACAGAGAGCCGCAGAGCCAAGCTAAATTAGCCACAAAATAGCAATTGAAATATTCTAACATAATAACAGCATAAAGCGAAGAGGGCAGCCATGGCAGCAGCCACAAATAAATGGATTAATTACAACAGACAGGTGAGTTCAAATGCTGTATTTATTGGGCAGGCCAGGCCTGAAAAGGACTACAGTAGCAGCAAACATATTAAAGAGCGCCGCAAAAATTTCAAAAGTTGCCGCAACAACAACAACATAAGCTCGAATGGGAGACGTAAAAAAAACAGTAGCACGTCAATTAAAATTAATAGCTTCCGACTTAAGCTCGCAGTCAAAAAAAGCAAGCAAAAAACGCAAACGACGACGGCGACGGAGACAAAAAGAAACCCTACAGCTTTATTTACGACATTAGCATATCGCAGAAATCGAAATCAATTTGAAAATCCTTTGCAAGGGCACTAAAAAATGAGATTAAATTTGCCTGCGTGCGCAAAAAAAACCACAAGATCAACAGCAAGCAAAGAGTTCCGAAACTACACGAAAGCAAAAAAAAAATTCAACAAAAACAAAACAAAGCCAAAAGGCCGACACAGAACGAGACTCATTTTAAGTATAGCTAACCAAAAACCCTCATCAGCAACAACAACAACAAAGTGCAGGCCGCTTTCGTGTGCGCTCCACTTCGCATTGAAGCAACAGCCGCAGTCGCAGTCGCAGTCGCAGTTGAAATCCCAATCCCCGCCAGCTCGAAGAGTCGCACTTTTGCGCGTAGCTGGAACTTTGGTCTCGTAGTAGTTTGCTACTGTTTTCAAAGTTAAGATCAATGAGTGCGACGAGTGCCTGTGGCTTTTAATACTTAAACTACTTGTCGTCGTACTACAACACATACTACAATACTATATACTCGCACTATGCTGGCCAAGCTGGAACTGGTTGCTGTTTGCTGGTTTGCTGGGTTGGTTGCCTGCTTTGCGATCTGCTTTGCAACATGCCGCAAAGGCAACGGTCCAAAACCCGGGGCGGCAAAGTACAAAGACAAAAACGGCACGGGTTTAGCGCGCTCAGAGTAAAAAGCGATCAGCGTCGTCAGCGACACACACAGCACACAGCAAGCCAGACGTGCGCACATCCCACAGATACAAAGATACAGGCTCACATACACACACACAGACAAAGATACAGATACAGATACACACACAAGTCCGGGGTCCGGTCTAATAACGCTGCCTGCTGCTGGCACTTGGCTACATGTTTTGGGCCGCGGCATTGGCTTTTGTTGTTGCCCCGTTGCGCTGCGTTGCCAGTTGCCCGTTGCCCGTTGCCCGTTGCCAGTTTGCTTGCGGCTTCATTTGAGGCTGCTTCCGAATTACCTGCGCGGCATTGCAGTAGCCACAGCAACAACAACAACATCGAGAGCATCGCGTTATTTCCCTGCTGCCATACAAAGTATTAAATTGCTGCAAACAGGTGTATTTTATGCATGCCTCGCAGGCAGCAGACAGCCAAGGATGCTCGGACATCAGGACTGCACGTTGTAGCATAATATAGGGTAGAGAGTTAGCTTAGCCTGCAATTAGCTAAATACCACAATTTGATAACAATTCTAAGGCCCAAGTCGAAGGTTTGAAGTTCATCTAGTCTAGAATTTAATTCGACTCGTTGGTGAAACTCTGCTTACTTGCTTGAAACGTGGAAAACGTTGACGGCAGCGCATGCAAATAAAAACAAAACAAAAACAAAACTGGCAACAATAACATAACAAACATTAACAACAAAAGAAAAAAAAATAACACAACGGCAACGGAAGTTTATTTATGCCTGTCCCGATATTTATTTAAACGTATGCGATAAGCCGCCTCAGAGCGGCAGAGAGAAAGTGAACGACAGAGAGAAAGAGAGAGAGAGAGAATGAAGGAATTATTGCAGTGCGAGAAAATAAGTAACAATACAAAGCACGTTGCGTCCCGCCTTCTTGCGCCCACAGCAACAAGTCAGCGCCTTGCTCGGCTTCTTTGATTTGACAAGGTCATTGATTATGTTGTGCACGTGTGTAACTAAGGAAAATAGGTTTGTTGCTTTAATAAAAAACACAAAAAATCACAAAATATGAAGCAAATGATTGTTGAACTAACATAATTAAAATAATTCTATCTAAATTCTCTTTAGCAATCACAATTTAAAATCTTATATTTATGTGAGTAGAAAAAGTAAAAAAAAATATAATTCCTAGAAATTTAAAAAATTTGATTTATAAGCAAATAAAAAACACATTTGACGCTAATCAAACATCAATCACAAAAGCCGCACGCGTCTTTTAAATATATAATTCAGAAAAAAATATTTTGAAAAACACCCTTCAATTTAATGAGCATTCCAATTAATTCATTTGCGTTTCGCTTCAATTTTGCGCAGCAATTGCGTTTATCGATAAGTAAATCAAAAAAGGCTCATAAATTAGATTTCCCATTTAAATCAATTAATTTGCACACGCCGACTTTTAAAATAGCAGTCATAAATATGCGAGCAAATTCATAGAGACAAAATATTTATGAATTTTTAATCGATTGCAGCTAGAATAAAATGTGAAATGCATATGTCGAATGGCATTATAATTAACTCCACAGACACACTTACAACCACTAGCATACAGCAGCAAGTTGGAGCAAAATCAAATCAAATCAATTCAAGTCACCACGGGGCGTATGCTTAATTTTAATAAAAAATAAAAGAAATAACAAAATGAATGGGAAAACGAGAGGAAAAAAACGTGGTGAACGCTTAGCGCACAACCACAGCCACAACGACAACGACAGCGACAGCGGCACTTGACTATTTGCAGCAATTAATAAAAACTGACAATTTAATCGTCGCGACAAGTAGTTGGCTGCCAGCCAGCCCCAGACACAGCAGACGCCTAAACGCAGCTAAGGGGAGAGATAGAGAGTCCAGCCAGAGAGACAGAGAGAGAGAGAGAAAGAGATAGAGCAGCGTGGAGATTGGTAAGGCGCCTTTGTCGGCGTTGCTTGGCCGCAAGAAATCGGAAAATACAGCAACAACAACAGCAACAACGACAACGAAAAAGAGTCGCGCTACAAGCCAAAAGCAAAATATTAATAAGCAGTGCCCGCAATTAATAGCGCAACTTAAGACGCTATATAGGGTAATTAAGCGGCGCTTGTGAACATTTTTTCCTTTGGCGGAGCCGACGATAACAACAACAACAACAGCGACAATAGCAACGAAAGCAACAGAGCAGCTGCTGTAGTTGTTGCTGTTGTTGTTGTTGTTGTTGTTTGTTTTGTTGATGTTGTCGGCGCTGCCGTTTTTTCTCTTAACAGGTAAACAACAAGTGCAATGTACGCTCGAATCTAAGTATCTCTATCTCTGTACCTGTATCTGTGAGTTTCATTCAGTCTATTCGAGTGTCCGTGTTAGTGTATGTTGTGTGTATGTGTGTATGTGTGTGTACTCTGTGTCAATGTGGGCACGCGTTTTGTTTACTCAAGCGTAAATCCGCGCACACACGTAATTTTGTTTTTGGTGGGTCGTGGTTAACATTAGAAGATCGTAGGCGCAGCCCAAAATAAATCGTCAAGCATGTCAATAAACGAGGGTCGCTTCAAAACACTGTACAAAAATAAATAGCAACCAAATTTTAAACAATATTAACTTAAATACATAAATAAACAAACGAAAATTCATAAAAATAATCAACAAAGAATCATTAATAATATAAAAATGTCAGTCATAATTATAATTATAATAATACTATTACTATAAAAATTATTTTGGCAGACAAAATATACAAACAATATTCAATTTGTTAACTAAAACAAATTATAAAAAAAAAATAGAAACAATATAAAAAACGCAAAAGTGATTGCTTTTTCAGACATAAAATGACATGTAAAAATAGGTTTAATAAGTTTCTGATTATAAGACCAAGACAAAGAAGTCACATCATATTTAAAAATTTATTTATTAAAGTAACTAGCTAATTGTAATCGCCTAAGGAAACTGCCAGCAATAAGCAAAAAAACAAAGCATTAAATAATCTTCTTTTTTTGGATATATTATTTCCCAATTGCCCTAATGCCGCTGCTTTTTAGCAAACTGTTGAAGTTGCTCTCGTAGACTTCAATTCTAGCGCTAGAACTCTTGTCAATTTGTAAAGCGGCAAACATCAGAGAGCTGTGTGTGTTTTTTTTTTCTTATTGTTGTTGTGTTTTCGGTTTTGGTTGCTTGAGTTTCGTTTGGCAGTCTTTGGCTAGAGGGAAAGACCCCGCGAACCCTCCAAACACACACCTCTCCACACCCCTCGCCGCCACCTCTGCAAGTGGTGACAGGCAGCAATCAAAAAAAAACAAAAAACGGCAGCGATAGCAAAACTCAAATTGAAGATTGCTCGCAACGCAACAGCGACAACAACAAACAACAAACAACAACAACAAAAATGTCATAGCGACAACATTGAGAGCAGCAACAGCTGGCGGCTGCAATTTGACTTGAAGCTAAGCTCGTGAGCTTAAAGCTCATTGAGCTACCGTTACTTTGGCCGCTGGTCAAGTTCAAGCCATAATTGTTCTCTGTTTGTAGGCCTCGCCACTCAAATTGTTCGTGTCATTTGCATTTCGTCTGCAAATTGTCGTTGCCAGCGGCAGCGGCAGCGGCAGCGACTGCGACTGCGCTGCTGACGGCGGCGTCAGCGACAGCGGCTGAGGCAGCGGCATAACTTCAAAGCCAAAATAAACATTGATTGAAGATTTCTTTACGATTTCTGAATGGTTATTTATGCAGAGACGAAGACAGCGGCAAAGACGACAACGGGGGGACGGGGGGGATAGAGAGCCAACGGGGCAGACAGGCGGACACAATTGACAGACTGACACACTGAGACACTAAAATCGTTGCCTTTGACTCAACTCGAGTCGACATCGAGTTGGTTGTTGTTCTCGTTCGTTGCGGCGGCACGCGTTTTATTCTTGTTGTTGTCGTTGGCTTGTATCATTTACAAATTGCTGGAAAATAGCGTAAAATCGAAGCAAGCTAGCAGCAACAACCGCAGCAACAGCAACAACAACAGCAAACCGCCGCTGCTCATTTTGATTGATGTGCACAGCCGACCTTAAGTTCAAAGCCAAGAACAACAACAACGACAACAAATCGTATACTGAGAGTTGTCGCTGATTACCACGCGTCAACGGCCATGACAATGTGAAATTCTTTTTTATTTTGGTCGTAACCACGCGGCGTATGATTAATATCAAATTTGTGTGTAATAGCATACAGAGTCTCAATGCGATTATTGTCTTTATCCCGCCTGTGTCTCACTCTCTCTATCTCTCTCTGTCGCTCACTCCCAACCTCAAACTCAACAACAACAGAAACGTAACGAAATGCGCGGCAAAAATTTCTTTGATCTTATCGCAAAGCTTCTTGCTCGCATTTTGATCAAAGCAAGTTTTTCCGCCAAAATACAAAGACAACAACAACAACAACAACAGCAGCAGCAACAATAACAGAAAACCACAAGAGCAGCAGACAAACAGACAGCGCGTGAGAGGGAGAGGGAGAGAGAGAGAGACAGAGATTGAAGCACGTTGTTATTGCGTTGACAACAACACAAAGTTGTGAATGAGTTAAGAAAGCCAGCAAAATGGCTAAGGATACCGCGGGGAGCAGAAGTTGGAGTGGAAACAGCAGCAGCAGTCACAGAGCGAGCTTAAGCTAACAGTTGCCGGCTCTCACTCTCTTACTCACTCTCTCTTCATTGCTCTTTTCACACTTCAACCAATTCACAATTCTTATTTGTTTTGTTATGTTTATCACTTATCAATGCCAACCTCGGCAGGCTTCTTCTCTCTCACCTCTTTCGCTCTCAGTTGTAAGGTTATGTAATGCCATACAATATATCTCTTATCTAATACTTACTTGACGCTTTTCCCTCTTTCTCTCTCTCTCTCTCTCCTTAGCTGTTGCCTATTTCATTCCCTTTCTTTTCTCTGTCTTTTTGTCAGCTTGCTTTTTCGTCACTCCTCATTCTAGGTTATCAAATTATTAACTGCCCTCTTTGTCGCTCTCCTGGAGCTTCCTCGCTCACTCTCCCAGCTCACAGTGTTTTAGTGCATAGCATAGAATTATTTGTTTATCTCTTCACATTGGCTAACTTGCAGTTTCTTCACTTGTTCTTCTTGCAGACAACGACACAGCGCACAGCGATCTTGCTGCTGCTTGTGCTCAGCGTGTTGCCGCTGCACGCCAACAGCAACAGCATCAACAGCAGCAGCACAGCAACAACAGCGACAGCAGCAGCACCAGCGACAACCTGGAGGCGTTGGGCGTGGCAAACACACAGCTGGAGCTGGAACTGGAGCAGCAACAAGCGAATGCGCTGCCCACCGACAGTAACAGCAATAATCTAATACAGCGCAAGTATTTGGTGATGCATGCCGCACTCAATAGCGCCACCAGCAGCAGCAGCAACGGCGGCAGCAACAGCAACGGCGGCAGCAACAACAGTAGCAACAATAACAACAACAACAACGATCACAGCCGATCGTTGAAACGCGTCTCGCTAACGAACTCGAGCATCACCTGCAACGACGGCACCCACGCCGGATTTTATCTGCGCAAACAGCCCAATTCGAAGAAGTGGATCGTGTTTCTAGAGGGCGGCTGGCATTGCTTCGACAATCGATCGTGTCGCGCTCGCTGGCTGCGCCTGCGACACCTCATGACCAGCTCCCAGTGGCCTGAGACCCGCGATGGTAAAGCAACCTCAACCAAAACTCAATCACTTTCAATGTCATTAAACCTTGGTCTTTTTTTGCAGTTGGTGGCATTTTGTCGCCGCACGCCGAGGAGAATCCCTACTGGCACAATGCCAACCACGTGCTTGTGCCCTACTGCAGCAGTGACTCCTGGTCGGGCACTCGCACCGAGCCCGATTCGCGCGACCACGAGAATAACTGGCGCTTCATGGGCGCCTTGATTTTGCGCCAGGTGATCGCAGACCTGATTCCCCTCGGCCTGGGCCGCATTGCTGGCGGCGAACTACTGCTGGTTGGCTCCTCAGCCGGCGGCCTGGGCGTCATGCTCAATCTTGATCGTGTGCGCGACTTCCTGGTCAACGAGCGCAAGCTGCAGGTCACAGTTCGCGGCGTCAGCGACTCCGGTTGGTTCCTGGACCGCGAACCCTACACGCCCGCTGCTGTCGCCTCCAGCGAGGCTGTGCGGCTCGGCTGGAAGCTGTGGCAAGGCCTGCTGCCCGAGGACTGCACCAAGGCGCATCCCAGCGAGCACTGGCGCTGCTATTTCGGCTATCGGCTCTATCCTACGTTAAAGAGTGAGTATCTTTTATGGGTCATCTATCTAATCATTGAATGCAAACAAATATAAGTCATTTATTTATCAATACGATTAATCAATATCAAAGCAATTTCTTGATGGCTTTCATGCGATTGTGAGCTAAATTCAATTGAGATCAACAGAATGAAAATTTAGTTCCATTAGATATGATTGATACTTTAAAATTAATTAATATTTAATATTAAAAGATATTCTGGTTAACAAAAGTCAATTCTAAAACAAGTCAGAAAGCTATAGTCTAGTGTGCTCGACCGTGATATACCCGCGTGATATAAGAGCTAGAGATTCCGATCGGATGAAACACGGAAACTTGGAAGTTATTCAAGAAACAGTTTTGTATGGGAAAATCCACAGGCAGCTGCGCGTGGCTTGTTTCTGGTGGACAATGTGACCGTGCATGGTATATTTTCTGCTTTATGCGATATTTAGGATTTGATGGAATATGAATGTACAAATATACCAAATATACCGAAAATACTTTTTGGTATATTTTAGTATATTTGAGCAAGGTAGCGGGTATATCACAGTCGAGCACACTCAACTATAGCTTTCTGACTTGTTATTAATAAAACAGATTTATAAGCACACACAAATTGTTTAATGAAGCTGCTTACCTTTAGCTACTATATATGTTACATTTAGCTAAATCTTAATCTAAATCTTAACATTTGATTTTTCATCACAAATCCATTCGCATTGCCATTTAAGCCCCCAAAACATGTTTCAAATAACCAACGTGTCTCTCAAAGTCGATTACACTCTATTGCACTCTGTTTACTAATATCGTCTCTTGTTCTCTTGCAGCTCCGCTATTCGTTTTCCAGTGGCTGTTCGACGAGGCGCAGATGCGAGCGGACAACGTGGGCGCCCCAGTGACGCCGCAGCAGTGGAACTACATCCATGACATGGGCGGCGCGTTGCGTTCATCGCTGGACAATGTGAGCGCCGTGTTTGCACCCAGCTGCATTGGACACGCGGTGCTCTCGAAGCGCGACTGGGTGAACATCAAGATCGATGACATCTCGCTGCCAGCGGCGTTGCGTTGCTGGGAGCATTCGACGCGGCCGCGTCGCAAGCGACACGACAAATTGAAGCGCTCCACGGAGGCAACAACGACAGCACAGCATCCGAACCAAAGACATCAGCAGCGGCATCGTCAGCATCGCCTGCAGAAGCTCAACAATGTGGCGGAGTCTGGCGGGCAGCCGGCGCAGCGCAAGCGGAATCATCTGAGCAAGGAGCAGCGCGAGGAGCGCAAGCGACGTCGACAGCAACGGCAGGAGCGGCAGCGACGCAAGCAGCGACGTCGCCAGCAACAACAGCAACGCAAGCACGAAAACGAAGCCAACAACAACAAGCAACAGCAGCAGCAGCGACATCGACAGCCGTTGACGGCGGCCGAGCAGCTAGGGCGCAAGCAGCAGCGTCAGCAGCAGCGACGACGCAGCAAGCTGCAACAGCAACAACAGCAGCAGCAGCAACAGTTGCAGCAGAAGCAGCTGTTGCAGCAGGAGCAGCCGAGCAGCGAGCCGCAAAAGCGTCGCGCCTCGAACAGCGCCACAAAACTGAAGCCGCGTCAGCGTTTGCCGCGCGTGCCCGAGAAATGTGGACTGCGGCTGCTCGAACGCTGCAGCTGGCCGCAGTGCAATCACTCGTGCCCCACGCTCACCAATCCGCTGACCGGTGAGGAGATGCGCTTCCTTGAGCTGCTCACCTCCTTCGGCCTGGACATCGAGGCTGTGGCGGCTGCGTTGGGCGTCGATATGCACACGCTCAACAACATGGAGCGCACCGAGTTGGTGAATCTGCTGACGCAGCAGGTCAGCTGAGGCAACAACTCAACCACCACACACACACACACACACACACATCTGTAAATAGTTGGCCTGTATATAGATATAGCCATAGACTGTAGGGCCATGATCACGGCCCGCACTCTGTAAATATTTGAGGGGATTTTCTCAGTCGATTCCTAAGCAAAAAGACATGCGCCCAGTAGCCCAGTAATTAAACGCGATTAATTTATAAACACACTCACACACACACACACTCACACACACATTTAGCTGTAGCGGCCACTCGTACGTATTCGTAATTTATTCGCATTCGCTTCCCATTTTTTTTGTAGTTCTGCGTTCAAGAGAAACTAACACAAATGCAACCACAAGACTGTTTTTTTATGTTTTTTATTTGAGTTTTATTTTATTTTTTTGATTTTTTTTTGCAAACAATGAAGACAAACTTAGCTTAGCATAACTAATTTGTATGTACTACATGTAATTAATTTAATTTATTTATAACTAATCGTAGCCAAGACAGGCGCTGTATTTTTATTTAGAATTTTGTGCGTTTCTTCCAGACTGTTTTTAAAATTTACAAATTGACAAATCAACAAAAAAAACATAAAGAAATTGCGAATGACCTACCTCAATAAAATGAATAATGAATAAAATAATTAATTATTAAACAGCTGCCTAGAACACCAACTGCGTACCTGTGCAAATTAAATCAAATAATCAAATACAATAACAAGCTAAACAACTAAATCTATTTATTTATTTTTTGATTAATCGTTAATGATGATAATGATGATGATGACGCCCGCATTCCGTTCAAAATAATCGTACATATCTATTAATTAATTGTAATATTTTAACTGTAATTATACCTATATCAAATGGCGAACGAACAACTCGAATACTTATTATACCTACTGTACTTATAAATAATAGCCTTTTAATTATTTTTCGTGTTTAGCAACTAAGTTTAACAGTTAATCAAGCAAATACAAATACTATTACATTTAATTAATTAACGCACTTGTAATTAGCGTGTGTACAGAAATCAGTTCAAGATTAGCCCTAAGTATATATTGTTGTGCTTAAATTATTCCTAAGCTAGAAGACAACAACGAGCAGGACAACTGTAATTGTTAACTTTCAATTGAAAAGAAGTGAGAAAATACCAAGAAAAAGAGCCCATCTGCAAAACAGCCAGCAAATAAAACACAAAATATTTACAATTAAAAATAATGAATTTTCAATTTTATAAACGCTACCCTTAGAAGAGTATTATAACTTTGTGACTTCAGGGAATGTATGTAACAGGCAGAAGGAAGCATCTCCGACCCCATAAAGTATATATATTCTTGGTCAGGGTCACCAGCCAAGTCGATATAGCCAGATCAATTTTTTTTTAGATTTTTACCACGCCCAATTCCGCCCCCTAAAATCAAAAAAAACGATTTACTAGGCTCGAATTTTGGCACATACGAAGATGATGACAGCCTCGACGATTCCCGAGAATTTGGTCGCGATTGGATGAAAAACTTGGAAGTTATTCAAGAAACTGTTTTGTATGGGAAAATGCGTGTCTTGTTTCTGCTGCACAATGTGACCGTGCATGCATCATATATGAATGTACAAATATACCAAATATACAGAAAATACCAAAAAATCTTTTTGGTATATTTCAGTATTTTAACAAGAAATAAAATATTAAAAATACTTTTTGGTATATTTTAGTATACTTAACCTGGGTAGCGGGTATATCACAGTCGAGCACACTTGACTGTAGCTTTCTGACTTGTTTTGATTTGAATTTATTTACACTGCGATAATTATCTTTAAAGTTTTAGATACATTTTTAGCTAGTCACAATTTTCCCACATGGCTTTACATTTAACTTTATTATTAAATTTATCAACAAGATATGTTAGATTTCTGATTTCTTAGACTGCTCTTCATATTGCTCACTAAGTTACAATGCTATTGTACTATGATCATCTCTAAGTCAAGAGAATGTTTTTTGGATTTCTCTGCGCCTGCAGTTAATTTTTTCCCGCTCTCACTGCGCACATTCATTGGACTTAATTGAATGAGGCAACTGTCAGCGACTAAGCTCAGCGAGATTGAGATTCCTCTCAATTTCATGAGCTTAGCGAAGGCAGCGAGTGGAGAGAGGGACGGTGAATGCTGCAAGTGGGCAGAATGAGCCATAAAGGTTAGGAATTTCTCGTTCACATTTTTTTTTATTATTTTAATTCAGCGCCCGAAGTCAAGCAATCAACACGTGAAAAGTTCGCTTGAAAATAACAGTCAAAAATGAGCAAAGTGGTATTATTGTTGCTGCTGCAACTGCAGCTGCTGGTGGCGCCACTCTTAGGTGAGTGTGGCACAAACACTCAAGTGTAGAAAACGTATTAAACTCTGTAGCTGCCAGCAGCCAGCTGTCCCATCTACTTGACCATCTCGCTGACGGGCAAAACGCTGCGCGACGCCTGCCTCGAGGTCAACTGGGGACCCGATTGCTTTGCTCCACCCGAATGGATTGGCATCTATCGCGAGGATCCCTCGGTCTCGAATCTAGCGCCCGAAGTGCACATCGCTGGCATCCAGAATCGCACGGGCAAACGACTGACGCCTTTTAAGCTGGGTAAATTGCATTTTCCGGGCGGCTGGCAGCGCGAGGAGGCGGAGCACGCGGTGACCGTCACAAGCTATGCGAAGGGCAAGTGTCTGCCATACTATGTGGCCAGCTACAATGGCACCGAGCTGCTCACCATCGATTGCCTCAAGATCCAGCCCAACTGGATGGCCCATCTCAAGGACGCCGCTCGCATGCCGCTCAAGCAGCTCTTTCTCCCGGGCACACATGCCTCCGGCAGCTACTTCGATGGCTACAGCAAGACGAAGCCATCAGATGTCCAGAACTATCTGATGACCCAGCATTTTGATGTCTGGTCGCAGCTGGTCTTCGGCATTCGCTACCTGGATCTCAGTGTCGGAACCTTGCGCGCCGTAACGTAAGTAAAATAGTTAAAATTAGATCTGTAGACGACAGAGAATACAATACACAATACAATACAACATTTTATCTTTAAAAATAGCACCAAAAATTCAGTAATGTAAAAAAATCCGACTGCATAATTATTGTGTTCAGTGCCTTTAAAGTTAGTAATGCAATGCAAATCCATCACTATATATTTTCCTAGACTCCAAGATCTCGCTTAGCGTCCATTGAACATTTTACATTATTGCACTTAACAGCCACTTTAAATTGGAATGTCTAAATATTGAAAGCATAGATGATTTCATATTTAAATTCCAAGTGCAACAATCTTAACGCTCTCACAACTGCATCGACTGCAGCTTTTCACCTCCGTCTTTATCCCATTAACTTCTTAATTTTAGTAACAGAAACAAGAACACCGATAAGGGCAAAAGCGACGTTGATCAGTTCTGGGTGGTGAACGAACATCAGTTTGTCAACCCGTTACTTGGCGTGCTACGCGATGTGCGACGCTTTGTCGAGTTGTCCCAGGAGGTGGTTGTGCTGGACTTTAGTTCGTTTCCACTCGGTTTCTACAAGCATCCCGATGTCTACAGCAGTCTCTTTAAGCTGATACGCGAGGAGCTAGGCAGCGTGGTCTACGAACGCAACGTGTCCAGCAACGAGCACTGCGCCGATCGCACGTTCGAGGATCTACAGGCAAGTGGACGCCAGGTACTGCTGTTGTTTCCCACGCAGGAGCTGCCGCATCCCGAGAATGGTATGAAGACGAAAAGACGAAAGACAAATTAGGCTAGAAGAAGCTAAAATGTAGCTCAATAAGACTGTGCGTTTGTCTAGAAAAGAAAACAGGACTTATATATACTTAATTCAATAAGTAACTGAAGTTTAGATTTACTATATAGTAAAGATACCAGTACTCAATCAGTGAGCAAATGTAATCATCTCTTCAGTTCTAAACTCTACAGTTTCTTGCAATGATTTGATTCATTCTTTCTTTTTGCCGCCAGAATCTGTGCTCTTGTGCACTCCCTGGCAACGGTTTAGCACCAGTTATCTGAACATATCCCAGACCCTCGACTATATGCGCATGCTCTTCCGCAAGAAGAAGGACTCGGTGGTGCAGGACGACGGTTGGATCTTCCTGGCTAGGACGAGCTTCGAGCATGGCTACAACATGCGACGCAAGTTTCAGCCAACCAAGGAACGTGCTGCGCTCGTCAATCCTAAGGTGAATCTCTGGTTGAGTGGACCTTGGGGATTCAATGCCAATGTGGTGGCCATGGATTTCTTCAGCAATACGAATCTGATCGATTTGGCCATTAATGTGAATACGCACAAGGCCTATCTGGCGTCCACAGAGAAGTTTACCAATATCGAAATTCCCATTCGTTGATGGTGGGAAAGAGAGTGAAGGATGAAAGTGGAAATTGTTATTAAAATCTTGAGTGACGTTTACGATTGGCAGACACTGTCAGCTCACAACAACATTTATCTCTTGTTACAATTTACGCCCATGAAATATGCTTGTTAATATATTAAAAACTGTGCAAAAGTCGTTCATTAATTAATGATTTTTTTCTAATATAGAAATTCCTTGCTTGACTCTAGTAACTTGGCAGCACTTACCACTTAGCCAATGCACAAACCACAGCTGGTCTGGCCAACTTATTTCACCACATATGGCAACTCTATTAGCGCTAGCGAGTGTTCAACCCATTTTTAGCAATATATTTAAATTTTGAAATAAGTAATTTCAAATCACATGATTTATATATATATATACATATATATATATATACTCACAAAATTGCGTAAGCGTGTATTTTCACATTAATATTATATATTGTGCTTATAAAAAGAATCGATATCAGCGTTTAGATGGATATCACAAAATTGCTCGCGAATGACGCAAGTCAGTGTGAAACAAAGCAAGTTTAATTTAACTCAATGTTGACTGCAATGTATTACCTTTAATTAAAAATAGCTAATAAATCCATCGACAGCAATTCAGATGTCAACTGTGAACGACAACCCAAATTGGGTTAGTATTATGAATGGGATAATATAGTATATACATACATGCATATTATCTATATATATATATGGATATACCTATACCTATGAGATCATGCACAGCTGTACAATTTAAATAATCAATTCATCATAGTCAAGCTTATTTGGCTGTCGTTTCGCAAACAATTAAAAGATTCGCTAAATATAGTAAACCCATTATTCGATACTTCGAATCGAAATAATGTTCGTTTTTTTTTTTAGCGACCTTGGGGAGGTGCTAGTTTTGCATTTGTCCAAGACACTTGTCTAATAGGTAATTAAAAGCCACACGCAACGTAAGGTCAGCATTCAACTGGAAATTACTAGACAAACTGGAGCATTGATTTACATAAAATCAAGGTATCGATCGAATGGCTGAGAATTTCTGTGAGTTCAGACCACTCGTATTTCAAGAATTCTCTCACAGTTGCTCAACTTATTGCGCAATAATGATTTCATGTGTCAACCGACGACAATCAAAAGCCTTTCATTCAAAATGCCGCAAGACGATAGAACTAAGTCGATTGCCAAACAGTTATCGATAACTCGATGACGAACTGCTTGCCATTTGCGAGAGAAACTGCAGCTACCTTGGAATAAGATTTACAAGCGGATCTAGCACAATTGGAATGTAAACCCGTCACCTGTATGGCAAATTTGCTTTGAGACTACGTACAGTGGAGATACAGACCTCAAAAAGTTGATTCTGATGATGCATTGCACCGCAGTTCAATAAACTTTGACTTTTTACAGCTGACGCTGTAAATGAGCCAACTCGATAACAACGCCAACGATAAGAGCCAAGAAAGAGTACTTGCTAATTAAGATACGTGATTATCACCTTTGTTTAAGCGATTGAAGCTTGAAGCTCAAATGCAATGCAATGCAACAACCGTTGCAAATGTAAAACAAAGAACTTTTATTTGCAAAACCGATAAGTCGACCAAAGAAATAAATTACTCATTTCGTGTTCCGCCCACTTAGAATGTTTATCCAGTTTTAGCGGCTGAAAATCAATCAATAGTTCTGTGGGATTAAAAACACTTGTAACAGCCGCAAACTATTTAAGCCAAAACCTAAATACACCTACATACGTGCAATCTTAACCACTTGTGATTAATTGCAGTTATATCATTTTCAAACAGATTACGAATACTTCCGGAGTTGCGCATATTTTTAGCACTGCATAAGACATTACGAATACTTCCTGCCTTCAAGGGAACTCTACTAATCACAACAGCGATTACAGAAAGTACCTCGCTTAACAGCCACTGATAATCACACTTAGTGGCCACTGTAAATATCTTGCTAAGGAAATCAATTCTATTGTTTCCCTTGATTTATTTTACAGAAAGTACCTCGCTTAACAGCCAATAATAATCACACTTAGTGGCCACTCTAAATAGCTTGCTAAGGAAATCAATTCTATTGTTTCCCTTGATTTATTTTCGTCTGGCGGCCGTTAGCGAGATGAGTTTATACTTTGTTCATATGCACTGATTGTTATAAAAGAGTCTCGACATCTCCGTGAATAACATGGGCGAGCTTTCAAGATAATTGTGTTTGCCGAGTTCCTAATAACCCGTTGTCTTAGAGTTGCCCTTAAATAGAAACAAGTCTTTCGAATTATACTTCTGAATATATATTTATTTTATCTGCATTCTGCAGACTTCAAATGAAAGAGTGTAATGTTAAAGTCTAATTCAATATGTATGCACATGGTATATAACTAACTATCAACTATCAACTATAAATAGAAGTGTAACTATATAGTTTTTATGTAACCACGTTCTGAGTGCGCGGCCAGCTGCAGCAGAGACGTATTTACGCAACTGACTGCAGCTGGCCGCCGCTATCGAGGACGCGGCCAAAGAGCTTTTGTCGTCGATGCGGGTGGTGGTGGTCTCATCATCAGTGTGTGGTTACCCGGTCCAAGCATACCCTCAGCAATGGGGTTTAAATTTAAGAAAAATATACACGCATCACGTCCGTGAAGGGTTTCCGGCACAGCGGGCACTTCGTCACCGACGAGGCGCATTTGGCGCAGGCCACCACATGACCGCAGGGCAAAAACGCCGTGTTGTACTCGGCGCCGTAGCAGATCTTGCAGAGCTTGTCCTCTGGTATAGCAGCAGCCGACGAGGACGTCGGAAGCGGACTTGGCCAGCGCCTGAGCCTGCTGCAGTTCGTCGCAGCCTTGGGCGACGATCTTGTTGTAGATGCGATTGGCAACACCGCATGCTGGTGCCACGTCCCCAACCACCTGCTGCTGCTGCTGCTGTCCCTCCTCCACATTCTCCTCCTGCTCCAGCGACACGGTCAGTTGGCCAGCGGTAGCAAGTGCGGGTGCTGCCGACGTTGCTGGGCGGGCAGAGCTGCTGCTGCTGCAGTCGGTGGTGGGCATTGTGTTCGGTTTCACCTCGGCTACAGTTGCAGCTGCAGCTGATGCTTCCTGCTTGGCCTTCTCTTGCTCGTTGATCAGGTCGACGTACAGCTGACCCTTGATCAGCTTGACGAAGCGACAGTCCTTGAGCCAGAGCGCGTGCTGTTCCCATGGCTCGTCGTTGTCGTCCCAGTCCTTGAGGCCGCCGCCGCAGCTGAAGCAACGCACACGATCGCCGACGCCCGTGTAGAAGAAACCCGCCTCGGCGAGCTGTTGCGGCTTCTGCTTCATGTTGCGCGGCCAGTCCTCGAAGGTGCGCAGGCGCGCTGTCTCGATGGCGTACTCCGGATACTCCGGGTAATAGGTGCCGTTGTGTGCAGACGCTCGCTGGCTGCACGGCCCCGCCCGAATGGCGGCGGGTATCGTGGCAGGGGCGGCAAACTGCAGTGCCGGCGTAAAGGCCGGCATATCCATCTGCCTGCCCTCGGAGTAGGCGTGCTCTCGCACCTCGAGGTTGGTGGTGGTGGTGCTGTCGTTGGAGCCGCATATGTCATAGCTGATTGGGGGCAGGATACGCTCGAGGGCGTCGGCATTTATGGGCACATTGTTGGTGGTGCGACGACGCAACAACGGGCAGTTGGGGGACCAGCGCAAATGCTCGTGCACCGGATGATCCTCGCGCTCCCAGCGACCGATTTCCACCTCACAGAAATAACATTTGACCTTGTCCTCCTGGTTGGTAAAGAACATGCCGGTCAGCGCAAGATCCTTCTTGTCCAGAAAGAGCACCGGCCAGTTCTCGAAGGTCCTCAGGCGTTCATCTTCGCGATGGTATTTATCATTCATTCTGTTCACACGGCACGCCGCCTTGAAGATCAGCGTGGAACTGGAATTGTTGTCAACTTGATCCACCACCAAGGGTGTCAGTTGATCCAATGTTGACGTTGTCGTTGCTGCTGCCGCTGTTGGCGGCCTACAATGTGGCAGATATCTGGACTGTGTTGCTACATTTGCCATTCTGAAGTTGTGCGTGTATTACGGTTTTTACTGCTGCTATTGTTGATGTTGTCGATGTTAATCTTCTTCCTTGTCGTATATCAAACTGCAAATATAGCAACATATTTTGATTTGTTATCAGTCATAATTAAAATCACAAGTACTTGGAAATTCCCACCAAAAACACGCATTTCGACAACACAATTATATGATTTAGACAAGCGTATTCCACCATTACTGCAGCACGACTGGAACGAGACGTGAGTTCAACAGCTAATTTAACAACAGTATAGATTGTGGTTTGCGGCGTTCACCAATTAATAACAACATTAGCAGTAAATGGAAACTCGTTGCACTCTTTGGACGTGTGAAAATTCAAATCAAGCTAATCAGCACAGTTGCAATAATAAAGCTCTGGAAGCTAATGGAAATGCAGCAAAATTGTGTAATCTTGACATTACACGACAACTCACACTTTTGTCACATCGGGCGTTGACGCAACAAAGGTGAATTACACATTTAATTAGTGATAAGTACTTATGATGTAATAGACAGAAAATTCGTCGAATAGAATTAAATTGCTTCTCCCGAAACGCCTGTGAGAATGAAAAAAGAAAAAAAGGAAACTGAAACGCAGTTCAAGCAACTTCAGGAACTTTCAGCATCCCCCATCACATTCAGCGAAAAATCAGAGATCTGCTCGTGTCGTCTCGCTTGCACATGCAACTGTGTCAACGTCGAGCGCAGACAGTTTTCGACAGGGGTAGTTTCTTGTTGCACATACAAATACATATGGGGTTGAAAGCCGCTTTCGTGGCAAGCGTAACGTTTAGCGTAGAGTACGCAACCTTACGTACAACCGCGAGTGGCAAGCACTGCGCCGATGCGAACCACAAATAAACTACAGCATCATGGAAGCCGAGTCTATGACCAAGCACACAGCTGGCCGGTACAACTTTGGAAAATATGTATATATTGTATATACAAGATACACCCACTCACCCTGCTGAGTGAGTAAATAGAACTAGACGGCGATAACAGGCATATAATAATAAATTATTTCCAATACCCAGCTGAGTCACATTCTGAGAATTCGCATGAAAAAGCTACAAACATTGAATACTAGTTTTCTGAAAGCGGATATGAGTATTGTTTACAATACTTTAAAGAATCCTATTAAAAAGAAAAGAAATAAATAATAAAGCTTTTTGAGATATTAAACTACAAATGCTTCATGTCTTCGACAAGCTCTAATTGAAAAACGTGCTATATCTATTAATTAAATTGCACCAGCAAAACTAAAAAACTACATTGCGTAAAATTCCAGCACGATAGTATATAGTTAGCAAATCAAAAAAAGATTAAAAATTTTATATATGTATAACCTAGATTATATAGTTAGCAAATCAACAAAAGATTAAAAATTTTATATATGTATAACCTAGATAACTGTTTGTAATCAAAATTTTCAAGTGTTGGCACCCGTTGCTATTGATAAAACCACTAACCATAGAATACGTACATAACTTATCTCATAGAGCGAAGTGGTTTCATTTTCAACAATTTATTTTTATTTTTATTTTTTTTTTTTCAGTTTTTATTATTGTTAATTAATAGAAAAACATACAAACTAGAAAATTTATTGTTGTAAACGTCCTCCTGGTGGTGTTCCCTAGATACTGATTAAATGAACATATTTCACCTTACAATCGGAAACTAATTCGAGGTGCTTTTAATTAGATTATACAATGCTTTTAAATAATAAATTTTCAAATAATGCTTTTCTATAAATTAACAATAAAAACCAAAAAAAATAAAAATAAATTGTTTAGAAAAAAACTAATCGAACAAAAACAGTTTCACACGTGAAGCTGACGAACTACCAAACGCCAACGAAAATATAAATCTTGAGGCTTGGTTGCGCTGTTACTAATTTTCATAGGTATACACACTTATGTGCGCAAACATGGGCATACACACATACATAGAAACGACGACATAGAGCAACCAAATGCACCCATGCTCATCGTTCCGTTGTTGATCTTCGACTAAACAGAGTTCGTGATGTTCGCTGTGCTCTGTGTTCGAACTTCGAATTTCGAAATGAGCCGAACCTTCTGGGGATCGAATCGCAGCGCTCGGCTTATCTGGGGTTGCAATAATGCCGTTCAAACTTTGAACTTCAAAATGAACTCACTTCGTTATGAGAAGTTGACACATCTATGTATTCTATGGTTACTGATAAAACTATACGCTATATCGTATATACGCATCATCTACAGTCAAACTAAAACATTCCTCTTTTAACTGATTTGGTGGTCTTTTTTTTCTTGTTTGTTTGTTGTGTCATGTGCAGCTAAAGAGAATGTAAGCAGTTTTTCGACATTTACAGCTTACGAGGCGGCGGGAGCCAGGCAAAGTGAGCAGCGCAGCACAACACGAACGAACTGCATCGGGACGCTGTTCAAAGTCCAAATTTGAAGCCAAGCCAAAGCCAAAGCCAGCCCACAAACCAGCCGAACTCGCCAAACAATTGCTGCAGCAGCAGCTGCAGCAGCAACAGCTCACGACGGGGCAACGACTGGCTGCAGGGGCCAAGAGAACGAGGAGGATAGGGAGGCGGTGGGGTGGCCATTGCTGGGGCCTGGCAGTGCCATGCACAACTCTCGTGCTGTGGCAGAAACTCTCGTAGCCGCAGCGCTAACCGAATGCGACTGTGAGAAAGTTTTAATGGAATGCAGTCAAACTACTTCGCAGCCGCAAGCAGCCCCACAGCATAAAAAAGCAGTGCAGCATAAATGCAGTGGCGACCAAACGCGTTGTCGGCAAACGCGTGCAAGCGGGATAGCACTAGGCACCGAAAACCATCAATGGAAAAACAACTATGCACGTACACCAATACATACACAGACTGAAGGCTCCACACACGCAACACACACAGATGTAGTGCTTGGGTGCAAAGAAAGAGTGCAAAAAAGGCGCACACACCAAATACAAAAAAAAAAGTGAAACAAAAACAAAAGCAATTGTAAATTGCAAATGCCCGACAACGCTGCTAGCGTTGGTGCTGTCCCCACTCCTGGGCCTCTTCGCTCAGCAATCGGCAGAGATTGTGCATTGTTTTTGAAGTAGAGCAACAAGAACCAAGAGTGCAGACAAAGATGATAGCTTCGAGATGCTGCGCCTTGCCTGCAGACTTGTTGTTTTTGTTGCTGCTGGTTCAATTGCACATGCACCCCTGCCAAGTACTAAGTGCAGAAGCTTGCTTGCAATTACGCGGCGGCTGCTGCTGCTGCCTTTGGAATGCATGCCCATTAACAATTGTAATGCAAACGCTTTGGCATTTCATCTGTAATGCGATTGCATATAGCAGGAAATTCAAGCAAAAGTTCAATAGAGTCAATGTAAGCAGTGAGACCATATGTCAAAATTTGCATTAATCACCCGACAGGGCTGCAATGTATTGGTATTGATAAGCAACTGCATGAAAATACAGTGAGACCAGTTCTCATCATCTGCAAAAATCACTCACCAATGCTGCAGACAGTATTTCATTTAATTCCCAATACATTGGGTAAGCAATAAGAGCCAAAGAGTGTTTGATTAAAATTGTGTGTATATGCGACTTATCACAGCAACAAATGTAAACTGACAAGGTAGAAACAAATGTATATTCTAAAAGGGCTTGCTTGGGCCTCCCGGGCGCATGAATGACATGAAAGAACCCAGAAAATACCAAAGTGGAGAGACACAAACACACACACACACACACACTAATCAGAGTGCAAAGCAAAGAAAAATCATAATCAAAGGCCAGACAGCAAGACAGCCCAAGAGGCAAGGCAAGGCAACAAACAGAGAACATGCGCCCCATGCAGCAGCAATACAACAATAACAACAACAGCAGCAACGAACCTAACGAGGCGAGCATTGGAATGCAGTCGAACAACTTTTCTACAAAACTCTGCGCCACGCAAAATCCAACTGGAGTTTGCTTGCTGCTAAACTATAAAGCTGGGAGCTTGGAGTTTCAATGCTGTGTTTTGTGTAAGTGAAGGTAACTGCAGCCAGCAAAGGCCTCTCTACTGCCTATCTGAGTTTCTATACATATGTGTGTGTGCTACGAGACTGTGGGAAACTATTATAAACACTTTACCATTCTTTTTTTCGTTCTCTGTTGTTGCTGTCTTCTAAACCGAGATTGGAATGCGGTGATACTAGATACGGAGTGGAGCAACATAAAGCAGCTATAGGGATACAGCGTGATACGATGCGACTTGTGTGTGTGCGAGTGGGATAGAGCGCGGCACCACAAGCATGAGTCGTCGTCACGTACAACTTGCAAGGAATGGTCAGAATGACGTGGGGTGAAGGGAAACGACGACAGTGCCGATATACACGAGAAACAGCAAAAGCAAAACAAACATTTACACACACAGAAAGAATGTTCTTCTTCTTCGCTCAAGAGAGTGTGCAAGTGTGTGTACGTGTGTGTTGTGTCCTTCCAAGAAATGCAGCCACAGCCTACAACAACGACGACAACAACAACAACACGAACGAACGAGACGACCGCCGACGACGTCGCCATCGATAATAATAATAAAATACACGATGCGGCGACCGAGAAGTTACTTTGGATGCTGTGCTCGTTTTGTATGCGTGCTTATACATATATGTATATAAAAGTGTGTGTACTTTAAGAATGCCCAACACAATGGGCAATATCTTCGTAATCATAATAAATGCGACTGAGCCGCGCAGAATGCATTAAGAGCGGCTCCAACGGCAACAAAAACAACAGCCGCAGAGCATCTACAGCAGCTGGCTGTCTCTATCACACCGCCTGCATTTACTATTGAGCGTTGATCGATTGCCCAAAAATCTAACGGCGGCTCAGTTCAAAGGGCGCCGAACGTTTCCAAAGAAAGAAAATTGTTCGTTCTCAAACCCAAAGTCAAGTCGTGCTCTGTTGTCTTCTCTCGTATCTTGCTGGCAGCATCTCTATGAGACTTGGAATGTGGGTACGCTCTCATGAAAAACTCTCACAGACACACACACACAGCAATACAGACAGTCTCGCATTTAATGCGCCTCGTTAGTGTGTGGAATGGATGAAAGGTCGTTTTTCACGCGGCCAAGTCTCAAAGGTCGTAGGGCATTCGAGATGATTCAGCCCAGAGAATTCCGGGAATTCCAATGTAATTTTCCTTCTCTATATGTTCTTATTCTTTTATACAGTTCTTGTTGTTGTTCGCTCCTCTTCTAAGTGACGCCGCCGCCGACGCTTTGGTCCATGGGTCTAACAAAATCCATTCATACTGATTGCCGTCGCGTCTGTTGGCGATAGGCTGTTTCTCTACGTGAGAACTGTTTATTAAGCAAGTTATCTATCGTCTTTTTATTGGTGAAAAGCGAGGAAAATCTACCCAACGTTCTCAGCGCTGCAACCTCGCTTTCAACCACGGCATAGGGGAAAAAATAATCGTAGGCGTTGTTTTTGTGCCAGACACTAAAGAAGGACCACCAACGTCGGCTCTGATCTCTTTCCCTTTCAGCGTATTTGTGTAGGCGTCAGTATTGAAGTCGTAGTCGCGACTCTGGGTGCGGACTTTATTGTTGCAGCAATAACAATAAGTTGTTGTCCAAGCTTTGTGACAACACAAGCTCAAAAGCTTCCAGTTGAGACTTTCTCTTTGTTATTGTCGTTTTTTTTTTTTTTTTGCTTTCCGCGAAATGAGCGCAAAAGTTCAAAGCAATGAAGCATAAAAAGTGGAGTGTGATCGACTATTAGACACACAGTATTCATATGAGATAAGTAATAAGGTGTGTATGTAAATTTATCAAAGAAAATATGCACTCAAAATCATATTTATGGTGGATTTCCATAACCTACTGATTTAAACAACTTTGTATGGGATTCCATCCCTTCCACCCTTTAGGTACCGGGTATGCAAGTTGCAACGTTTGCTGACTTGGTAGGTTCCATTGCCCTCTTCTCTTAACGTCGTCTTTGGCCATGGATTATGAGTGTGTTTTTGTTAGTTGCAGAGTGAAACTGAGCGTACGCATGAGTGCACCACTTCCTCTGCAAACGGAAATGAGGAACAAAGAAAACAGCCCAACATGAATGTAAGTTTCTCAAATACATATGTACGGAAACGGGAGAGCATGATGAGTGGTGGTTAGGGCTGGGCTTCGGATTATGTGTGCGTAAAGGAAGTAGAATATACAAATATAAATACACAACGCCACATCGGATGTAGTAAAAAAGACGCGTCATCAGCTAACGAACGCAATGTTTATTATTATTGTGGCGATGAATGATGATCTCAAATTCGGAGAGAATCAGAAGCGAAGAAAAAGAATAACAACAAAACAATTAATTTAATTAGAACGAAGCATCGTCGTGCGTCATAGGAGTTGACCTTCGGCAGCTTGCCGAAAATTCGGGCAACGTTGTTTTGCATGCTATAGTCATCGGTAAAATATATAGGAGAATAATAAGCAACAGCCTCCAAAAATGGCGTAGTTCAAAAATTCCACTGAAAACGCTGGGTAGCACACCATGTCCCTCTACGTCCCTCTCCAACAATCTACCAAATGAGAATGTTGTTTTTAAGCGCCAGCAACGTTTGCTGATATCATTCAACGCAAATGAACAGGGTTACCATATGTCACAAATGTTTTATTGAAATTCTCTCAAAAGCAAATGCAAACATGGTGTGTCATATACAGCTGAAATTTATAGGTAAACAAAAGTGGAAATAAGCACAACGGAATACAGAAATTAATAATTTTGTAAACAATTTAATAGTAAACATAAAATTGAAGTATTTAACAACTCTGTGTCCACTCATCCGCCATTTTTATGAAAACGACCTCTCTTACAATCGAATGCCGAGAGAGCAAATGAGCGAGCGAAACAAACGGGAACGTTGACAGTTACACCCGGCAAAATTGTCGAAATCGTTTTAGGTTTACTTTAAATTTTTTGTCATTTATATAAAAAATACAAGATTACAACCTTATGACAATGTCTTTATTTCGGTCTATAAAATTGGTTTTTATAATGAACCATATGTTGGGGAAACTGAATTTGTTAGTTTTGTCGGTAAATAAAATACTTGATTGTGTCCGTGTGGTTTCGTGGTTTCGTCGTATGTATGTCTGAGTGTGTGTGTTTTCAAGCTTTTTTAATGTTAGTACATTGTATGTAGAGAGGAAAAAGAAACACCAAAAACAGCTTTGTGATGTCACGTTTTCGTTATTTTTGGGGTTATAACTAAAGTCTGTTGATTTTGAATCCATTTTAAACTAGAAAATTCAGCTCACCTTGACAATTTTTCTCTTTTTGTTGAAAAACTCAAGTATCCCACCAGTTCTGCTTGTAAAATTTATGAAGTATTGTTGAGATTCAAGGCGAAAGTCTATTTTATAGTTATTTTTCTGCTTTGTCGCTGCGCGGCTATTGATTTTTATTCCAAACGACGACAAAATTTTGACGTTGACGGAAAACACAAAACACAGAGAGACGACGAGAGAGCACAGTTAGAAAGAGAATGTTCCGTATATAATCTGTATTGCTACGTTTTTGTGCTAAATAGGACCGATATCACAAATTTAGAAAAATCTCAAATCAAAACATACTATTTTTGTACTTTTTTCTTAATGATTTCTGATAATACAAGTGCTCAATATAGCGATGCTCACGTATCCATTGCTTCCGAACTATTCGAGTTGCGAGACTGAACTGAATATACCAAGCCGAATTGAGCACCGAACAGCTAAATACGAACAACCACAAGCAAAAGCAAACAAAGAAAGAGAGAGAGAGAGAGGGAGACAGACAGCATACAGATTCTGATATATTCGCTTGTGTGCAGTGCTGTCAATTTGGATTTTTCCCCGTCAAAACTGGCTGTTTTTAACTAACTGCGGGAAAATTTTGTGAATTTCCGCCTTTCACAATTCACAAATTTTTCCCGTGTGCGTGGTGAAGAAAAACATCACAGAATCTTTAAAGAGTTTTTAGCCAGATTAACCTAATTAAATTCAAATTAAGGAATTCAATATGCCTCAGCACAACTAATATCATTCTAAGCATAAGGTAAAGTGTTAATTTCAAGCAAAAGTTATACTGTATTCATTTTTAATTTAATATACAGATACGGATTGCGAAGGTTCGGAAAATGCTGCGTCGACTATAAAGTGCCTGTAAAATATCTGTACATGATAGGCACTATTATGTCATACGCAAATAAGGAAGACCAAGAAAATATTGATAAAATTATAGAAATCTTTTAAACACAAATTAACTTAAAAAGTGTTGCTTCTTTTTGACATTTTTTCGCTTTATTGATACATTTGTTTTTTGTTTTTTTTTTTGGCTTTTTTATCATTTTTTTTTTAGCTTTTTTCTCCATTCTTTTCGTCAAAAACAGCTTTTTTTGCTGGTCAAAAGTTGGCAGCAGTGCTTGTGTGTGTGTTCGTGCATAAACCATAGATAAAATAAGTCTGTAAATAGTGGGTCTGGTGTGTGTTTGTATGTACGTATGTGTGCACTATGTAGTTTTGGTACATTTGCTTTGAATTTGGAAATGACAGTGATATTTCGACAATAATTCATCTGCTTATTCTACAGCAAATTATATGCATATTTGCATATACAATATGTGTATTCTGCATTGTGCAGTGTATGTATGTATGTATGTGCCACTCGGCTTCTTCACAATGACGCCCCCACGACATGGGAGCCGTACAACTTCTACTACGGATGGCGTGCATTCGTACGCAAGATGGCGTACCGTACAACCGACTACGGATGTTACTGCACCACTGTTATCCTTTTCCCACCTATATATATTTAGATATGGATGTGCTCGTTGCATTCGCCAACTGCTGCAGTCTAGGATCATTGATTTTTGCAATGTGCCCGCCAGAGGGCGCATGCGCGCTATGTCCACTTTTGACTTCTGGCGCGTGTCAATGCACCGCGACACGACACGTCGACCAACCAGCCGCCCGCCTCTTTGCCTGCAGCCCATAATTGACGTGCACTTTCCAGACGCAGACGTCGACGTCGACGGGGACGGCGAAGTCAACAGCAGATGCTTTTTCTACAAACATCGCGTATGTTTGAGGAACGCGTCTGTGTTTGTGCGTATGTGTGCGTGTATTGCGTTTACCTGTCTGGAGCTAAACGCGCCTCTATATTTTGTTTCTGTTTTGGACATGGCAGCTGCTGCAATTTGATGGAAACTATGCAGACATTCCTTAGCACGAATCAACCGGGCTGAAAGCGTGCCATTGTCCTGCAACTGCAACTCAGTAAATGCACTTGGAACCGCAGCTCAAAGATCAATCATTATTATCAAGAAGTCTATAGTGCATTGTTTTCTAGGAAACACGCCAATAAATGTAAAGTGATGCTAACTGAATGATGTAAAGCTATCTTATCACGATTCATAGCTATCCTATCACGTGAATCGATTAAGTACGGGCAGGTGACATGATGGAGGACAATTGCTTAAATCTAATCTTGGAACTTTTTGTGATTTAAAATGATTTATTTATTGATTTTAGTTTATGTGAAAAAGCGACAATAACAAAAGGTTCTTCTAAAAATAATAATTAAATAATCATTGCAGAACACATATTTATTATATAATAAATCTGTTTATTATTGTTGATTATTTTGTAAAATAGTTTTTCAAAATGTAAACAAATTTAGTATAGATTTGTATTATAAATCGGACAAAGAATCTTGGCCACAATAACGACAATTCTAAAATGCAATTTTGCTCTACTTTCCAATGGTACTTATATTATGTGCTGTACTTATATAGTTGAAACAAAGGAATTAATCTTATCACAAAAAAGTATTTGTGTGTGAGGAGAAAACCTTTATAAATTTATTGCTTTTTTTTATATATTGAGATAATAACGAAAAGGTAACATAGGTAGGTGCACTGTTATATATACATACATTGTAATATATACATTGAGCTTAAGGATGTGTGAGAAATTTAATATTGCATTGCTGGTAAATATTAGGTCAACGTTTGCAATAATACAATATGAATAACATTATTGATAAACCCAAAGCTGGTGGAGGAAATGGGGCAAGGAAGGGGTTTGGGGGCAGCACAGCAACCGCATTGAGTTGCAACATTTAAATGGCTTGCTTATTTGAACTTTTATAAATACTCTTATAAATGCAGCTAAAATTATCGGGCGAGACGTCGCGACGCATTTTCAAAAAATATACACGACGTCTAGACGTCTTTGACAAGCATGCGTTCAAACATTTTTCGTTTGGTCTCTGAAAAATTATATTCTATTTTTAATGCCTTTCAGTCGGTCCGCAACGATTTCCATAATTTGCAGATATTCCTCAAGGCACACAAAATGCACATATGTATGTATGTATACAATATACATCTGCAGTAATTTGCTAGCTTGAGCTAGAGCTTGAGTAAATGTTGAGTCTTAAAACGGCCTTGCAAGGCCTTTTAAAGTTGTTGCACTCGCTTTTAATGCGGTTGTTGTTCTTGCCTTTGTCGTTGTTGTTGCTGTTAGTCACCCAATATATTGTATAAACGCAATGCGCATGCGCAGCTCGGCTCAGGTGTGTTTAGCAATTTTGTAAAATTTTTATTGCGCTTACAGAATGCATCATCACTCTGTTGAGCCGTTTGCGACGTCATTAATGTCGGATTCTTTTATTTAAATTTAACATTTCTTCTGCTGTGTGGTGGAAAGCTGAGCTGTCACACTGCTTGCAAGCGGTGTGCTTTGTAACCGCAGCTTAGCCGTTCATCAGACTCAATTAAAAACATTACTAATATATTTTATTTTCTATTCATTAATGTATTGCTGAACAGAAACCATATAATTATATTTTTTTAAATATGTACAGTGAAACATGAGCTCTTTGTCCTATAAAGTGAAATGTTAGTGTATTAATCCAGCGACTTTTCCTATACATTTTCAGTTTCTTGTTATACGCTTTAATTGACAGACAAATGCAAGCAAACCAGTTTTATTTATTTTGTTTTGTTTTTTTTTTTTTATCATACATATTTATACACATGTGTATTTTTTTGTAATGCTGTTTTTGCATTCGCTACTTGCGAAAGGTGTTATAACAACTACAATAACAACAACGGCAATAAACACTGCTTGGCACTTGGCACAACTTGATTAGATTGCCTATTACGACATCTATGGCGTCCCTTTTCACTGCAGCTGCAAGTACCTGCCTGAATCTGGATCAAGGAGCAACATCAGCATTGTGTTGAAGACGTGTGCCAGCAGCTGCTAGCAAAAGGATCACAGCAGCAGCTGCTCGACACACACATACGCATTCGCATATCCTTATTGTCGGCGCACAGGACGCAGCCAGCTGTGGCAATGTCTGACTAAGCGGGCTCGAGATCAGGATCCTTTTTTGTGATGTCGCTTCAAATGCTGACAGCAACAACTGGCGGCAGGCCAACAACGAGGGACGTTTCATTAATTATTTGTAATTCTTTATAGGAAAAATCTTGTAATTCTTTATAGATAAAATCTTCGCTCGTAATTGTGCTTTTATTATGAATCCAGCATATATCTGGTATTATTTCATTTGCTTTAATTTAAATTGCGATAAATGCATTTCATATGATCGCCGTTTTAAAAGGCATTGCATTAAGCAGTCCATTGCACTATACTGCTTGTTTACTCAACTGCTTGATGGCAGTTATTTTTCAAAATCAACTGTGCAAACGAGCTTTTTTTTTGTTCAAGCACGGCATTATTTAAATTAAAATTCATGAATTCAAAGTATATATTTTATGGTACCTTGGTGTGTGTGATTCATAAGGGTATTATAGTATTTTAAAAGTATTAAAATGCCATCCATCATCTGATATTTACCTTATCTAGCCTAGAAATGCGAATTAATCATGCAATATAAAATAACTTTTTACTGCAAATTCGATAAAATTTCATTCCTTGTTGAGAAATGTTTTCTCAGTGTAGACAAGTGTTGCAATAACAATAACAACGAGTTTTCAGCTGAACATCTACGAGATACGAGTCGCGTCTAATAGAATTAAAACGAAATTGCGCGGCAATAAAGATTGAGAATTTCTAGACAACTAGAAAAGCGAACTAGCGCAATTGGGCGGCAATAAACGGCGGGGATGGCGAGACATGTATGAATGAAATGAGCTCAGTTTCATCAAATATTTCGCAATGCAGTGCTAGATAAAAGGTGCGCCGGAGCATGATGGCAGCAATGAGCGAGATAGAGATAGAGAAAGAGAGAGGCCGAGAGTGTTGTATGGAATTGGGAAATGAGTTGCAGCGTGGAAAGTCCTAGAGCGTGTGGGGCCCTTTGGATGCATGAATGAAGAGGCAGCAAACAACCCTTGGGGCCTGCGAATATCCTTTTAATAGCTGCTCCCCAACATTACCGTAAAATATATATGTATATGTAGTATATTCATAAATAAAGCGTACGTTGTGTGGCGAACTTACCAACTTCATAGCGAATTCTTATCTTATCACTTAATTTATTTTTGGAATCTATTGAAGTCCCAGTGATAGCGAAAACACTTTCCGTATGGGCGTAAAATATTAGTTTGCTTTCTGTTTTTCTTTTTTTATTGGGTAAGCAATTGAACAGCTTTTGCTATGAGAACCGCTTGGGTTGAGTGTCACACCGCGACTGCGAATCAACGTTGTACGGCTCGCCTAGTCTATTTTACCATGACGTAGGCAAATTTAGATATGGGGCTGTGTCAAATGGTTTATTTGGCTTTCCGTAGACGCAACGAGATGGAACGTGCAATAGTTTTGCGGCCGAAGTGCTGCGCAATAATTTGGGTGGTGGGTTTTTAAGGGGAGCGCGTGTGTTCGCAGAGCACTAAATTTAAAAAAAAAAACACTTTTATTTTTCTCGCGCCATGCAATGTTGTTCATATTTCTGTGCTCCATCCCTGACTGACAGTATTTCTAATTTTAATGTGTACACACTTTTCATTTTTTTTTTTTTGCGAAGATGTTAGGTGATTTTCATGTTTTTTATTGTGTTTAATTCACGGGGTTGTAAATAATTAACATTACGACAGACACATATAATGAAAATTACCACAATTTGACAAAAAATCGAACTGCTCTGCCGTACTCACTTTTCAAACTTCCATATTTCCAAAAACTCCAAGATTTTTCACCGAAATCTGATCAGTGGTAGAGAACACTTACTAAACACTTGAACGGCGGAAAAAAAATTTTAGATGACATCTACTTTCTTATTAAAAATTCACAGAGTAACGAGCAGCATTAAATAACGCGCCATTTAATATGTGTTTTGGCACTTTACTGGGATCTCTAAAAAGTGTTACCAGGTGTCAAAAAACGCGAATTCTTTATTTTGGTATATCGCGGCTGCAATAAAACGTAAAATTTTGAAATGCTGCTTGTTGATAAACCTTCATGAAAAAAAAATTTTTTAATAACAAAAAATCTCAATTTATCTAAAAACAATAGTGTTTCAATCATCAATGAATTTTATTTTGCCATAATAAATCGATGTATTAAATAACTTAAAAAACCATCGATGCATCGATAGTGCCATCGATGTTTCTACAACTCTAAGTTGTAGGCATCATAAGACGCAGAACAGGGTTGCCTTATTTCTCTCGGTTTTCCTCTGTCTCTCTCTTTCATCAGTTTCATTTTAACATTTGTCGTGGCCGCACACGGAATAACACGGGAATTTATTTGTGAACGAAATTTACAATTTTTTAAATATTATCCGAAATATGCACAATAAGTTTGCATTATTGTGCATTGCACTATTTAACCGCTTGATCCTCTGAACGCCGCATAAGAAATAAATAGTGTGTTTACCGAATAAGCAAAGTAAGTTTTCGGTTTCTTCGATATGAAGAAAAGTTTTCTACTGCAATTTGTACATTTTTCTCAACGTATGCGTGTGTGTGTGAATGTGGATGGTGCTCTGTAAAATGCCTTTACATAAGTAACATAATAATTGGCCTACAAAAAATGCATTATATAAAGAGCAAAAATCTGAAAAACGATTGCTTGGAAAAAATTGAGATATAGGTTTCCATCTTGTAGTTTCGTATTCTTCGTTCTATTTACTCTCGGCGTACCGACGTCAGCGTCGCGGCTGTTGAATTTATGTCAAATTGGTAACACACACACACACACTCGCACCCGACAGTGTTGCATATTGTGTGTGGATGTGTGCGTTTATGTGTGGAGAGAAAGAGAGAACAAGCGCGCGAACATACGTGCAATGATAAACAAAGTGTAAAGAGCAACAACAAATGTTCTGCAATATTAAATTAATTACATTTCTTACAATTTAAATGCGTGCGCAAAGCTAGTTTGCAACAAATTATAAAACATTGAAGCAAAGCTAGAACGATAGACAGCCCTGTGCTTGAACCGTATACAAAACGTATAAATGAGTGTGCCTGCAGCGACGTCGGCGTCGTAGTCGACGAAGTGTTGTGTTTAGTGTCCATCGACAAAAACTAATTTACGCGCAATTCTTTCTTTGCAGGAGCGCAGGAGCGCAGTAGCAACAACAGCAATAAGAGCAGCCGCACCGCGCAAATGGATAAAATGTTTGTTTTTAATGTTAAGCGAAAACTGCGAATCAAAAAAGTGTGATAATAAAAGCAAGAAAAAAAAGAAGAAAATAAAAACGGAGAGAACGCGCAAGCAGCCTGCATGCGCGCCTATGTGTGTGTGTGTGTGTACGTGCGTGTGTGTGTACATAAGTGTGTGTGTAGTTCGCTGTTCGCTGTACGTGCGTGTGTGTGAGCGGGAGCACGAACTTAGGCGAGTGAGAGTGCAGTGAAGTGAAGTGAAGAAAGAGAAATACGATAAAACAAAAAATACAAAATAATAAAACACGCCATGCATTGCGCCCGTTTTAGCTGATAAAGCGTACAAAAAAAGTTCAAATTCAAAAAAAAAAAATAATAAAAACACACACACAGAAAGCAGTAGGCACGAAATCGAGTGAAAATAGAAAATTAATAATTAGCAAGAAGAAGCAAAACCACAAAACAAAACACATCAAATCAAATAGCAAATTGTAAGTGATCAGTGCTAAACACAGCAACACAAAACAATACAAATTGAATGAAATTTTCACCCCTTTTTCTCTTTCTCTCACGCCTCTATAAATAGTGCAAATCAAAATTCTCAGTGCACAGCGGCCTGTTTTAACGTCCGATTGCAAATTCAATAACCGGAACAAAAATTAAAAACAAATAACTAAACTGCAGCAATATAAGTACATTAAAAGTACAACCAAAAAAGCAGTACTACAAAACGCCGCAAAATGTCGACGCTGGACATATCCAACAATTCGGCAATGATGAAGCGCGCCGAGCAGCTGCGTCGCTGGGAGGAATCGGACACAAACCGCGCCCAGCCCACACCCCGCCATAGTCGCAGCGGCCGTCACATCAAGTTCAGTTCTGGCTGTGTTTTTTTGGCCGCCTGCTTATCGGGCGATAAGGACGATGTGCTGCAGCTGATCAATGATGGCGCCGATATCAACACTGCTAATGTGGATGGCCTCACAGCGTTGCATCAGGTGTGTAGTCTCTCTTTCTTTCTCTCCCTCTGTCTGTCTCTCTGTTTTTTGCTCTCGCAGCCTGTCGTTTATCTATCGATAAATGGTGTGCGATATAAATGGAGCACATTACGTCAGTGATTGCGAACACGCGACCCCAACACGCCTTTCCCCACTACCCAGCCAGGGATGGGCAAACACTGTGTTGTGTTGGGTTGTGCAGGGCAATTTCGAAACTGTTGCGCCCAACTGAGCAGCGATGTCAGCGTCGCAGTCGACGTACATATTTTCTGACTGTTCGTTCATTCATTGCTGTTGTATTTGTTGTTGCGGCGTATTTCGTGCTCTCTCTGTGGTTTCCAAAGAACCGCAAAAACCACTGAAACATTAACAAATACATTTCTAATGCAAGCCGACGATTTACAACAAGTCGAAATGCCGAAGCTACGGCATCAGCAGCAACAACAACAATAGAGCAGCAATAGCAACAAACGGCAAACGGCGCAAGCATTAAATAAGAAAAATACAAAAAATTTTCTATTTTTAAATGCCAAGAAAAATATACAATCCACACACATACTAGCACACTCGCATACATACGTGGCAAGTGTTGTGTATATAAAGAAAGAGAAAAAGATTTTCGCAAAATCATTTTCATTTTTCTTTCAATTTCGATTGTTCTTCTTCTTGTTGAGCCTTCACATGAAAAACGTGAAAAGAAAAAAAAATAATTAAAAATCTTTGAAATTCATCTCATGTGGCGCCTTTTAATGCGAATGACTTTGCACAACCCTCAATCTCGTTCTATATGTATGTATATACTTCAGAAAATTTGGCTTGTTTACATTTAAAGGATCGGAATTTATAAAGAACAATAATACAACTTCGATTCGGAAATTAGATTCTTTCAAATAGGTTAAGTGAACAAAAATGAAACAAATATTTAAAAATCTTTTCATATATATTTTATTATTATGCTATCGCTGCAATCTAAATGTTTAAAAATGCTTTTGATCTTAGGATCAGAATATTTTATTAGTAACTTTTTACTTTAAATATATGAATTCGTCTTAAGACCTTATCAATTTATCTCTTATATCGCTATCAATTCATTAATATAAATTGAAATCCACTATTTATATACAGTTATGCCTCCATGTTCGACACATACTGTCGAATTTTACAAGCTTTCGTTGACACGCATCTGTTGCATGTGTGCGCACAGTTTTAGCAGCAACTGTCGCTTTAATTCAGCTAATTGATTTTAATTATGCTGCGCCCGCTAAGAGCGGCAGATTTTCACCGTTTAGCCGCGGCGCACTTGTTAACCAGATGCTAATATGTACATAATCACAAGATGGTAGCTGTGATGCAGCTGCAAGGGGAATGTTGAAGGGGCAGGGGGTGGCCAAGGGGACAATTACAGCCATAATAATAATAATAACAATGGGAACTGCACAGAGTCTTGAATTACTTGCGGCTTGCGGCTTGTTGTACTTGTAGTTGTTGCTGTTGTCGTTGTTGTTGCAGTTGTCGTTGTTAAACCGCAAGCTGAATTTCCATTGCATTTATTACGATATGTTGTAAGTTTTAAGCATTGTAATTAATTAATTCAATGGCTGTATTTGATGATGATACAAGGTGCGTCTTATGTCTTCTGCTTTCTTTTTGCAAACAAAAACGCTTCAAACATACAAGTGAAAATTGTTTGTTTCGGCTTTCATTCATAAGCAAGATCAACCAACACAAACAACGACAACAACAACAACGATAGCAGCTAAGACTAACAAGCAAAACACCTGCATGCCATTTTCAATGGCCACCAAAACGGCTGCCACCTTCGGCTATGAATGATGATGTAATGATCATGATGATGACGAACCAACTGGACTTTGGGGGCGTCCCTGGCGGTGCGTTGACATTCAACTCACTGGGGGACGGCCGTCAAGATGATGAAAGAAATTGCAATAAATTACATATGTTTGTTTACATCTCGAGCCACATGCCGCAGATATAGAAATCTGTTGAAAAATAAGTAGATATTGCATATTTTTCAATGTTCTATCGTAGTTCAGGGATATTCCAATTCGCTTTGCGCATTTAGAATAATATATACGCATGTACTCATAATATAGCGCATGTCTATATACTTAACCAAATACTGAATACACAGCCTCATATACATATGTATATATTTTATGGAATGTGCTAAATTTAAACATTTTTCAAATGTGCCAATAAATATTTTGTATATTCGCATACAAAACACAAGAATCAATATATAAATTACTTTTTTACAGGCGTCGCATCTTTGCTGGCCAATTTTATACTACCCCGAGTGAGGGTATTTTAGTGCTTATCTCAGTTCTGCAAAGCACTAGTTTATGGCACATTGTAAACAACTGTAATAATAGGTTAGTTGGGCTTATCAATGGCAAAGCCGCCACTAAGCC
Organism: Drosophila siamana; assembly: GCA_035047445.1. NCBI lineage: Eukaryota > Metazoa > Arthropoda > Insecta > Diptera > Drosophilidae > Drosophila > Drosophila siamana. The sequence continues at coordinate 788,414 of JAWNPP010000044.1, forward strand.
TATAGAAATATGTATCTTAAAGAAGCTTTCTATAAATACTCGACTCGCGAATGGATTTGTTGAATCACATCCTCAACGTATAATCGTATTAAATCCATTTAAAAACTTCCGCCAAAACGTTTTTATTTTTGGGATTTAAAGAAACACGCGTTTGAATAACACTTTGAACAAATTTGGTTGCATTATAATTAAGAGAGATCGCCAAGATGTGTGTCTGCCTTTTATAGCAGCCTTGAAAGATTTGATATACAATTACTATCAAAAGTGTTTGCTAGTAACTAAGTGCTGATTTGTCCGCAATCGTTGCTTGACAATCGGCTCAATTGTTGTTGCATAAATTAGCTAATTATTTTGTCAAGTTTGCGCTCAGATTGAGCGATATCTCGCAAATAGAAAAAAATGCATAAAATACATAATAATAACTACAAATAATAGCAACAAATCATGAACGTGATCGTTAGATGACCCCAAATCTGTATTTGCTGTTGTTGATCTCTAGATGAATGGCTCTGGCGTCTGTTGAAGTCGTCGTCGTTGTCGTTGTTGTTGTTGTTGTTGTTGTTGCTGTTGTTGTAGTCCTGTCTCGGAAATCTGGCAGATCAGTTGCGTTTGCCGAGTTGCGTGAGTTTTCCAAAAACAAAATGTGTGTGTGTGTGTGTGCATTGCAAGTTTTGAGGTTCTAACGCGTTTTATTGACGTGTTTTGTAACCTTGGCCCGGTTCTATCTCTGCTCTCTGCGCTCTCAACGGGGCGGAAAGACGAGAGCTTTGGGACAGGCAGACAGTCGATCGGGCTGACAGACTGACGGATGAACAGAGCACAGGCAGAGCGATATGCGATATACGGCAACAGATACAGATACAGATACAGATACAAATCAAACATCCTCAAGAATTCACAGCGCGTATTTCATGTATCTATATATTTCTGTATCTGTATATGTGTATATATATATATATATACACATATAAATGGCTGCGGCTACATTTGATTTGATTTATTTCTCGTTTGGTGTTTTACACCCAAAATAACAAACGATGCTGAAAATCTTGCGAATTGTGCAAACTGAAAAATCATTCTATGTCTGCAACGAGTATGTGTATTGTATGTGTGTGTGTGGTGTGTGTGTGTGAAGAGTAGTGCATTGCATAATACCATTTCAAGCAAAATTCGAAATAAACAATTGCTAAATGTACATATGCCATTAAATTTGTACATTTTACAACCGCCTGCTGCTGACGTTGGATTTGGGCTCCTCCTCGGCTCTCCCCACACTTCTTTCTCGTGCCTCTCAATCTCGAGACTCCCATCCCAATGTGCTCCCACTGTGTGCGATTGTACAGCATTATTTGAGCTCATTTTTATTACTGCAAACACACACAGCACACACACACACACTTATAGAACGATAGGGTAAAATTTATGGAAAACCAAAAGAAACAAAATTTTAAAATTGTATTTTGCTTTTAAGGCGAGCCGCCGCCGCCGACATCATGAACATTTTCGAAAAACTATAGAACTTTTTTGCAAAAAGCCATGACGAAATATGTATAAAAATAAATAGTTCAACAGCTACAGAGCAAGCGTGTCCAGTTTGTGGGTGGATTGAGATAATATCTGTCCTATTTATAAACAAGCTTTTGATCGAAAAACATTTAATTTCAACATAAATACAAGTTACTTATTGTCCGACATTTGCCGATGTTTTTATAAACTTTCTGAAAATGGAAAGTCGACATCATATGACTTGCGAAAATTTATTCATAATCTGCAGTAATTCAATTTGTTGACGAATTCCATATCAACTAACTTTTAACACCATTAGTTACTGTACAAATTTTTAAAGAATTTCACACCCTTTTGCACTACTTTGGCGTTGCTTTTTGGCCTTGGCCAAAATGCTTCTAACTGAAATATCACTCAGCTGACTAAATGTCAGCCGCAGACGACGCCTCACAGTTGGCGCTATTTTTTATTCCAATCGCTTTTTATTAATACTTTTTTGGCAGCTATACGAGGGCGAGGCATTCAAGTGGCATCAAAAACACAAGAACTTTTACTAATAAAAAACAACAACGAAAATAAAAAGAAAGAAACTACTAAAATTATTTGAAATTATTATGAAGGCTTGCCATGCGCCAGAAACCATTTTGCCATGTGCCGTACTAATGTTATTGTATGGGTAAAGACGAAATGCGAATAGTTTATGTATGATATAGATATATCACTTGTATATATCGCAAATGCTGTCAGTGGAACATTTTAAAAACTGCTTCAACTCAAGTGATTTGTTTGCTTTGGCTGTGATTGCTACAATTACTCAAAATCAATTAGCTAACACTACAATTTTATGGCTGCATATAGATAGGCTAGTATTCAAAATTACTATTGTTTTGTTGTTAGCCACATTTATTATTAATTTCTGAAGCCTCCGTAACTTTTGCAAAAACAAGACAAAGCTAAATTATTGACTTTTAATATAAAAACTTTATGTATTACAACATTTCATATATAATACTTTCAACAATTTTCAGGTTTCTTGAGTTTTCTTTATATCGTATAATCGTATATATCGTTTATGAAAATTAGGCAAAGCAGAAGAGCAAAGGCCATTGCGCTCTCAAGAGAGACAACGTATGCGAAATATGCAGACAAATCGAGCTAAATACCAAATGAGGCTCTTCTGACTACTTTGTTGGCAGGATGTTGTGGCAGCTAATAGGCCGCTCAGTGTGTTGAGGGGGCGGCGGTTGTGGGATTATGTTTAAGCGGCTTGCAGTCAAGCCGCTTCAACAAGTTGCCGCAATGCTCGGCGTATACGTAATGCGGCGGGGTGAATAACATTTTGGGCATGAAGTGGCAAGCAGAGCAAGACAACAACAAAAAATAGGGGACAGGGTGGCAAATAGGCGAAATGCCGCTCAATGGCGTGCCAAAAACAAAAGGCTAAACTTAGCATGCAATACGCAGACTACTCTCTATCTTTCTCTCCCTTTGTGTTCCCTCCCCTTTCTCGTTGTCTCTCTCTCTGGCCAAGAAATTCGCTTTCAATGCATTGAAAATAGCACAGAATTCGTCGTTGTTGTTGCCGCTGTGGTTATTGTTGTTGGTTCTTTGGCTGACATTAACACCAGACCAGAAATCAAAAGTCACAAATTGCCGGCCAGATAGCTCTTGTCAAACTCTGCATACCAACGAAGTCCGTCAACGGGATGTTTGCGCGTGGGCGGTCGATCTCTATTATATATTTTTGTTTTGTTTGTGTTTCTGCTTTATTCCCGTTTGTCAGTTGTCGCTGTCGTCAGTTGGTCAGTTTATCAAAATTGCTCATAATTAATTAATTGGCTGCGTTCCAGATTTACAAATTGCTCAGTCAAACGCCTCCCGCTGCCCTCTGCTCTGCTCTGCTCCGATCTCCGCCCTCGTGTGTTTTGTTTTATGCCTCGCCTCGTGTGATCCTATGCCCCCTACTTTACTTTTTTTTTGTTGTTTATGCGTTTCACTGCGAAATGGAAATTGCTTTTGCATTTTCAAAGCAATAGCCCTCTCAAAAGAGCAAAAATAAAAAAAAAACGAAAAAGTACTAAATTAACATATGGCGACTACAGAAAGAAATCAAAAAAGCAAAAGACAAAATACTTTAGAACATTTTGAATGCCCCAAAGAATGTGTGTGTGTGTGCTTATCAAAGCCAAACAATTGGGGTATTGAGGTTTGGCGCTTTTTCCTTCCTCTTCTTCTGCTTTGACTTCGGTTTGGTTTTGGTTTCTGCTATTGTTGCTTCTTGTTCTTTTTCGACTTTGGTGTTGGCGAAGAATTCTTATCGAACATTTCACTGACTGCTATAAGCGTCTCGTCGTCGCATTGTTATTGGGTGGGTTCTGAGTTAGATAGCAACGCATAGAAGCCGCCGCCTCGAATCGAGTCGGAGTTGCTTCACGATGATATCATCAACGACATCGTTGTCGTTGTCGTTTTCGTTGTTTTCGGTTGTCGTCGACTTCGTAGCGCACACGCCGTCGGCGATGGCAGCGATGTCTTCGCTTCAACGGAAATCCGCATAAACAACGTTGTCCATGTGCCACAGTCCGAGTTCCAGACCCCACTCTCTCTTTCTCTTTCATTTTCTTTCTATCTCTTGTGCTGCGCTCTCTTTTTGTAGTTGTTTACTTTAGCGTTTTTAGCAAGATAAACAGAGCACTACCATTAAAACATGGCACAATTTTTTGTACAAGAACAAAAAAAAAGAAAAGAAACATTTAACTGTATAAGAGTCCGAATACTGATTCATGCAATTTTTGCAAAATTCGATCTATTGAAGATTAAATTTTGAGTTTATCTGCATACTGAGGCAATTTACAAAATTGGAGAAGGAAAAGGAGAAAAATGTAATTTTTTTTTTGGTAATTTTTTTTTTTTTTTTTTTTTTTTTTTTTTTTTTTTTTTTTTTAAATGAAAAGTTCAATACTAAAATCATTCACATTCATTAACATATCAAATACCCAACAGTCATGTTCTTAAATTCCTCATTCCCATACACTTTTTGATGGCAATTAGTGTAGCATAGTTTTTGGATTGTAAAAAAAGAATTAATGACGACGAATGTCAAATTGATTGGAGCTGATAAAGCTGTGAAGCTGATTATAAAGTTTACTTGTGTGTCGATTGTTTTTGTGGATTAAATGTTTTGATTTCAGTCTCTCACTTTAGTGCAATGCTTTAATCGACTAAAATAATCTGTGATAAATTTTAAGGCTATTAAGTAAAATAAAGCTGATGATAAATCTTATTGCAATCTGCTTGCAGGCCTGCATCGATGACAAGCTCGACATGGTTGAGTTCTTAGTGACGCATGGAGCAGATATTAACCGACAGGACAACGAGGGATGGACGCCACTGCATGCGACTGCCTCCTGCGGGTGAGTAATTGCAAAGTATAATATCTCAATCTCTGCTATAATTCAACAATCTATTGAACTATCTATTCACAGCTTTGTGAGCATAGCACAGTATCTGGTGGAGCACAACGCGGATGTGGCGGCCGTGAATAGTGATGGAGATTTGGCGCTGGATTTGGCAAATGATGTGCAGCACTTGCCCATGATTGATTACATGGTGAAGGTGGTGCAAGAGCGCAACATTGATGTGGATCAGGCGCGTCGTGCGGAGGAGAAGGCCATGCTGAATGATGCCAACAAATGGCTGCTCGGCGATGGCTCTGACGTGAATCGACCGAATCCAAAAACTGGTGCAACAGCGCTGCATGTGGCAGCTGCCAAGGGTTACACGAATGTGCTGAAATTGTTACTTGCCGGCCGTGCGAACGTCGACAAGCAGGACAACGATGGCTGGACGGCGCTGCATGCCGCTGCGCACTGGGGCCAAAAGGAGACGGCCAAAATGCTGGTGGATGCGTGGGCCAACATGGATATACGCAATTATTCGGGGCAGTCCTGCATCGATGTGGCCGATCGCAAGATGGTCAACTTCCTGGACGAACTGCGCGCCGATATGCGCATCAAACGACGTCCATCTAGTCAAATCAGGTGAATGCTATTTTTATACCCGTACATAGGGAGAGGGGTATTTTGAAATTTTGTGTGGTTTTTTTTCAAAAAAATGGAAGAGGGGTGTGGGGGGTTGTTTTTTTTTTTTTTTTTTAAAAAAATTTTTTTTTTTTTTGGGGGGTTTGATCCTTGATCACGATTCAATTTCTAACCTATTCTCAATTTTTGATGGGCCAACAGAATCTCAGATGCGATTGAAAATCATGTGGACAAAACACCAACGAAACTAGTACGCGTTGAAGTGAGAACTGATGCCGCTAAGGATGGTGCGTAAACTGAACTCCCCCCCTTAATCCCCAACCCAGAAAAGATCTCTACTTCGTCCAGTTGCTTATTTGCTAATTTTATATAAAAAAAGCTTTTCATTTTATACTTCTATGCCAAATATTTTGTGTGTGTGCGTATTTGTTTTTGTGTGTATGCGACAATATTGTTTGTTGTGCCTCTCAATCAGGTTCTCATGCGCGTTAAAGTTTAGTTGCATTTCTTGCATTTATAACAAACACCGCCACAGTCCTCATTGTCATCTCTCATCATCATCATCATCATCATCAGCATCATCATCATCATCGTCGCCGTCGTCGTCAATATTGACACTTTGTATGTTTTGCGTCTCATTATCTACACACAGCATCATCATACTATCATTGTCTAGTCAACCGTTGTTTTGTGTAACTCTCTCAGCTTGCAACCTCTCTCTCTCTCTTTCTCTCTCTTCTCTTTCCCCATTATCTCTTTTTCTCGCTGCGTCTTGCGTCTTTGCTCTATTTGTTGTCTTGTCTTTGTCCACACCGCACACTGCAGCTGCCACAAGTTCGCTTAGCGCCAGCGCAATAGCTGAACCCGATGTTGATGTTGCCGCTGCTGCACCAGCTGCAAAGGATGCTAGTAATGATGATGATGAAGTGGCATCGACAGACACCGATTCAGATCTCAGCGATTCAACAGAGAGCTCACACAGCACAAGTCTCTCTGAGAGCGAAGGTAGTCGGCCATTTGTTTAGAGCCCTCGCCTCGCTCCTCTTCCCCCTCTCTACCTCTGCTTGCATTAAGCCACGTTTAATCAACTAATTGACAGTTTATTCTTTGCAGACTATATTCATATTCTAATAATGTTGTCACTCTCGTTTTGCAGCTGAAAATGTGAAACCCAATCAGCAGATACACGCCGCCGAGCATGCCGTCGAGGATGAGGCGCCTTGGCGACGCAAAACGCATCGCACGCCCAACGACAGCCCCACTAAGAATCGTAAGTAGCTGTGCATATCATTATTGAGCTAAATACTAATTGGATTTAATTCCGTTGTTACAGAAGTTCCTGACAAAGAGCTGAGCGGCAAGAGTGCCAATGAGAGCGCCAACGATGTCATCTTGCGACGCACGCACAGCTTTGAGAATGATCAAAAGTGAGTTTCAGTTGCACATTCGGTGTTGCACACACACGCACACAACACACATCTAGAAACAACTTTGACAGAAATGCGTGCCATACACACATATAAAACACACACATTGCAGATTAACCCGCATTTATTAATTATGTAAAATAATAACAACAAATTGTATATTTAATGTGTCACAAATTGCACAACATTATCGGTTAGTTTTTTGCCGTTTGTGTTTCACCTTTTGCTGATTGCGCGCCGCTTATCACACACTCATACATCAACATTACTCTCCCTCTATTATTAAACACACACACACACCTCGCTCATGTATACAAACATAGACACACACACACACACACACAGTTTTGTACAGACCCTCAGACATAGCATTGAATTGGTCATTTTCGAAGCACTCTATGCAGTAACTCTTTAAATTTAGCCATTCTATTATCAACTTTCGCAATACTGTACGTCGAATTTGTTCTGAATCACACACACAGGAGAGAAGAAAGCTTTTTGTTTTGTAATTAATTGCAATTTTGTGGAATAGAGCAGCTCCAGCTGCTACATGTGGCGGTGCTCGGTGGCAAGAACGCAAGGTGTGAAGCACAAACAATAACAAATCCAAAGAAAGATTAAGAACTTAAGAATACTTAAGAAGGAATGAAAGAAAGAAGTCTGTGTTCGTGTTATTATTTAAAATTTGATTTCTTTTGTTATTTTTTGTGTGTTCTTTTTTCTTATGTGCAACCAAAAACAACAACTACAACTACAACTACAACTACAACTACAACAACAACTACTACTCACCAAATCGCACCAAATCATCAAACGCTTATCGATAAAAAAAAATACCAAACCAAAAACCAAACCAAAATCCACTTTTAACCCGCACAACCACCCGCCCGCCTGCCTGCCTGCCTGCCTGCCAAATTGAAACCCATCCGCCCAACCGCCCGTCTGCCTTCCTGCGCGCTGTTTACATTGAAAACCTGATCGAACCGGGTGCAGATTCTATCAAAAGTACAATGAGCTGCGGGCACGCATTAAGGCGAACTCATGTCCCATACTGGTAGCGACGACGGTGAATGCGCTGCCCGGCGGCAATGCTGTCAATAACAACAATAACCAAAGTAGCAATAATAACAATAATAATAACAACAATAATAACAATAACAACAAGAGCCAGAGTCTGCTGCTGTTGGGGAAAACGGCAAATATGACTGATACAGGCATCAGCAGCAGCAACAACTACAACAACACCACAAGCACCATGAACACAACAACATCAACTCCACCAATAACAACAACAACAACAACACCATTCAACACACACTCCACCAACAACACAACAACAGCAGCAGCATCAACATTAACAACAGCAGCAGCAACTGCATCAGCTACAACAACTACAGCAAATCCAAGTCAATTTTATAGCGTACAAAGATCGGCCTCCCTCAAAGATAACTCTGTATATTTCAGGTTTGTTTTGTGTCCCCCTCAAAAAAAAAAAAAAAAAAAAAAAGATGCGAAAAGGGGTTAAGTCGTAATCATAAATATATAACTACTGTAACTGTAACTAACTAGCGAAATATGTAATCTGTAACCTGTAAACTATATATACTCATGCTTCTGCTTAGCTTCTCTTTAGTGATTATATACTACTACTCCCTATATCCCCCCTACAAATTCTCATTGCACCAAAACAACAAATATCTATTACTTAACATTTATTTAGGCAATGCGCACAATGTCGTCCATTTCTCTTAGATATGCTATTACAACATCTTTAATGTGACTCTATTTAATATCTCTCCAATTTATTTACTCTCTTTTTTCAATCTCCCCATCTATTTATCGTCCCCACTTGCTGTTCGCTATGCAGGAAACCGATTGCTCCAGCTGTTGCGACAACAGCGACGCCAACAACAACAGCACTCAGCTCACCTTCAACGACTGTGCACACCCCACCAATTCGCAGGTGAGTAGCAATTTGAGCTGAAAGAAAGGAGTCTAGGGTCAGTTTTCAGAGCTCGGTCTATAATTGTATCTTAGAGCGACAAAAAATATAACGAGAATTTTTATTATTTTTAGAGTAAAAAGAAATACATATATAAAGAGAAGTAATATTAGTTTTAAAGTAAATTTGATTTGTTTACTGTCGATGTCTTTGTTACGATCGATATTAAAAAGCTTCATCGCATAACTGAATGAAGTTTGGAAGTAAATTCATATTAGTGCTTATTTTAAAGTAAATACAATTAAAAATGCACTCTGAAAACTGACCTCGTCAATTCTTACAAGTTCTATAACTATTTCGGTTTACGTTGCGGGTGTTTATAATGTGTATATCGTATAAAGAAACAATTCCGTTAGCAGTCCTGCTGCACAGAGCGGCAGCAACAGCAACAACAATGGCAGCACCACGGCAAGTGTCAGTGCCAGCGATGCGGAGACTCCCAAGCCCAAACAATCTGCGGGCAACATTTTCAAAAACTTTTTCAAGTAATAATCACGAAAGTCGCAAGTCATAAATGTTAATTGGTTAACTGTTGATTAACGCATAAATTGTGAAATGCTCGCGAACTGCTAATCGTTCTAATTGCTCCCGAAAGTTGCCTCTCTCTCTCTCTCTCTTTGTTATGATTTCATTATGTTGTTGTTTAGCATGTACTTACGCTATTTGTTTTTGACACTTTCGTTAAGTTTTGACAATTGTGCTAATTATGCTATGCATTATGTTCCTCTACGTTAGATCCTTTGTGCCGCCGGTGCGTGACGAGGAGAGCGAAACGCAGCGCAAAGCGCACGCGAAACGAGTGCGTGAGACGCGTCGCTCCACGCAGGGAGTTACCCTCGATGAGATCAAGAGTGCCGAGGAGCTGGTCAAGAAGAAGAACCTGGGCATGAACAAGAACAACAACAATAACAATAACAACAACAGCAGCAGCGTAAGTACTTCTTGTGCCCAACTCAAGGGACGATAAAACAAAACAAAAAACGAAGATTAATTGAACTTGAAAAAAAAGAAGAAAAACATTGAAAAACAAAACAATATCACCCCACAATTCGACACAATTTGAAACAAAAATCAGCCAAAGACCGTTTAGCGAATAGTATGTAGAACAGTTCACATTAGACAGACTCATATTATCAGCCTACATGTATAGCAACATTATCATTTAGACATACCACACATTGCGTATACGCGATGTGGCTCATTATCTGTAGCAAAGAGTTCACAATTCACATACAAAACACACAGATACATTCATACACACACACACACACACACAACCTACGCACTCATCCAATCCGATCGAGTGTGCACATGCAGTTCTTAAATCGTACACCAGCAACGACTGCTTATGGTTATGGTGTCTATATACGCCCCCGTTCTCCCACCTCCCTTCATATTAATGTTCTCGTTGTTTGCCCCACCCAACCACCAGTTCATCCAATCATTCTACACTTGTGTGGAGCAGCACGCTCTCTTTTCTCTCTCTCTCTCTCTATCTCTATCTCTGTCTTTGTGTCTTTCACTCAGAATCTGCATCACAGCATAGATCACAAGTCGAGAATGTTTATAATTTGGTGTTTGTCGTTCTCATTTACATTTGTTACTTTCTCTCTCTCTCTTTCTCTACACAAATGACTGTCTGTGCGTGTGTGTGTATTAGTTCTATATATATATATATATATGTGTGTGTGCGTGTGAGCACGTTTATTAAGCCTAGTTGTTAACGAATAGCATTATGGTAGCGCTTAGTTTATTTACATCGAAATATTCCTGACACTATGCAATAGAACGAGAGATTATTTTGTAACGATGCTGTAAAGTTTGTTTGCGAACTTGAATCTAGTATTCGTATGACAATTGAAGACTACTTGCAGAAAACTCAATTGAATCAATAATTCTAACAATTGAAACAAAGAGCGATTTTATTGTTAAACTTCTTCTCAAAAAAATGCAAAGAATAAGCCAAAAAAAAAATAATTTTTTTTATTTTAAAGAATTTTAAATATTCAAAGAAAAATATATCTTCGAAATTTTTTATAAAATTAATATATTTATTTCAATTTTATTGAGCTCAAATAATTACAAAAAAAAGTTTCTATTATTATAAGCAATTATATTCTTCGAATCTCCTCAAAATAACTTGCCATATTTTTCATCCATTTTGATACTCCAAATAATTTGATCGTCTTTGCATAGTGTTAAACCCCTTCGACTGAACGAGAATCTCTCCCCAAAACGTGTAGTTAGTTAATCATATTTTCAATCAGCGTCTCATCAATCAATCAACCGCTCGAATCGATCAATCAATCAGCCCTCATTTAGAGCTGCAACAATTTTAACAAATATAATCAAAATGCGAGCCATTGAGTATTTAAACTGCAACTTTTTCCTGTCTGCATCCGAGTTTTAATGATTGCGCTGAATAAATTGAAATGCCCGCAAACCACCGCAAACGCAACCGCAACCGCAACGCTGCACCACTGCAATTGCAATCGCCCTGCCAAATGCCGCTGACCGTTGATCGCTGATCGTCTCTTCGATTCATAAAGTTCATTCATTCAGTGCGGTTTTTAAGAGTAGTTTTATTTATTTGTGACTTCACATGAATCTATCTATTATATTTGTATTTTAAGTTAGTTTATTTACCTTTCTTTAGACCTATATATGTATATGGATGACTGACTGTTCAGTTAACTATGCTAAATATCATTATGACTCTTATTATTATGTATTTCTGCATGTTCGCCTTATTTTTGCATGCGTAAAGAGTTCCCACTGAAAAGTATATGCAAGTGCTCTGGGGGATTACTCTACGTATGTGTATCGTATGTCATCTTATTGTATATCGTATATCGTAACCAACTTTATGCGTTTAGTTAACGTTATTCTACTATACGATGACCCACAATCCTTGTTGCCCTTTCATCCAGCAACGTTATTTGAATTTTGATGATTGTTTTTCTGTTGGAGAGACGCGCAGAGGTCGAAATAGTTTTTTTTATGATTTGTTCCACAACTAATATTATTAACAGAATGAAACAAGCTCCACATCAAGCACCACAACATCAACAACAACAACAACATCAACAGCATCTACAACAACATCATCGACAACAACAGCCACATCATCAACAACTACAACAGCGCCAAGCACAACATCAACAACCACAACTGAAACCACTGCAGCTGAAACAACGACAACCACCAGTGGCAGCAACAGCAGCAGCGACAACAGCAGCGACAGTCCACAAGAGCCACAACCACCGCCACCGCCCACAACTCCGCCACCCAGCATAATACCAAGCACAACGACCACAGCGGACGATTCGGAAATCATTGAGGCTGTGGTTGCCACACTGGCGCCATCAGCCGACGACGATGTCAATGCCGATACCGCGGCCAGCTTCACACTGACAGCGAAAACCGCACGCAAGTCAGACAGACGATGACGACGATGTCGATGTCGAAGTTGAAACCGAGGCCGAAGCTGCAGAGAGCAATGCTGAGGAGCAGGAGAACGAACAGCAAACGGCGGTCACCGCTAGCTACACGATAGTCTCGCGACGCGAGAAACCCGCCGAGGAGCTGGTGCCGCAATCCCGACTAAAGACTGATTCCGTTGCCAAACAAACGAGCGTTGAGAGCGAGGAGATCCACTCGGGCAGCGAGTCCACCGAGTCTGCAGTGCAGCCCGTCAGACCCACAGAGCTTGCGATATCCTCAACTGTCGCGTCCGAAGGCAAACTCAATGTCCAGACGCCCGCAGCCACAACGCCCGGCGCTGTGCTGGAGAGTCCAGTGCGATTGCGAGACAAGCGCAGTCTGAGCAGCGCGACGGCAACAGCTGGAAGCCAACTGGAAGCGGATGCCAAGTCGGATACGGCGTCGCCAGTGTCGACACATGCAGATTTCAATGCACGCGACTCGCTGTTGAGTTTGTATGCGCGTCGCACGGCGGAGAGTGGTGCTGGTGGGGCAGGTGGTGCTGTGGCTGCAACTGTTGCACCGTCAACGTCGTCGAGTTCAACGATTGCAACTGCAACGGCAGCCGAGCGGCGACCTTCGTGGCGCCTCAAGTTCGATGCGGGCTCAAAGGTAATGCACACACAACAACAACAACCACCACAAACGAAACGACAAACAAGAATGAATAAACAACTAAGCCACCCAAACTGACCGCTGACCTCTGAACTCCGACCTCTGACCTTACCAACAAAACAAATCCTTACAATCTATCGACTCGCTTTGAAACATAGCGCGTTTAAGTGTAGCATGATGAAAAGTATTTAAAAACTGAAAAGTATTGTAAATATTCGGTGCACCGAATTGTCAAATACCCTGACAAAATGCTCAAAACTAAAAAAAATGGTAAACGTAGCCAAACGTAATTACAATTTATTAAATTTGTAAATACTTCAAATTTTTTGACAGGGTATTACATAGTCTATGCAATTTATATTTACTATAGATGTACAATTACAATTTGTTTAAGTATATTTTTGCTCATTTCTTCAATTTATTTGTCGTACTTTTGGTCTTGAGTTTGGTCATTTTGTACGCCTTTTTCGATTGCAACACATCTGCATATAAATGTTAAAATAACTACGACTTTTTTAACTTATTACTCTTATGTATTTATTGTATGTATTTATGTATGTTTTCTTTACCTGTAGTAATCTCTAATGTACATATAAATACTCTCTAAATATATGAATATATATATGTATATATATATATATATATATATATATATACGATAAATGTACTTATCAACATCTGTCGATCAAACATGATCTCACACACATTATTGTATATACATTGAAATGCGACTTCCATACGGAATTTGGTGTTTACTTAACGCTTTATTAATTACTGCTATGTTTGGCTTGCTCAAATTATTTATCTATTTATTGAATTACTTTTTTCTTAAATAATATTTTTAGTTTTTAAATTAATTCATTTGCATGATATATTTAAATTTACAAATGAAAATACTCTGACAAGGGATTGGTTTTATTAGGTTAAGTTACTGGATTTTAGCGGGCCCTTTGAATATCCCATAAAAATGCAAGCGGTGTCTGGCGTATTGATTACTAAACGTCCACTTAACACTAATAAACGACAGCTAATTAATTATATTTGATTTGGTTCAAGACAATATGCAAGAATGCAACAAGTAACATAAATAAAAACTACAAACAACCAAACAACATTTGCCAGCATAGCTTTCTCTAAAACAACAACCAAAACACATTCACACAAACAACAAAAACAACTATTGAATTATGAAAATTAAAATTAATTGTTATTTATAAATTTGTGACATATGTATTTTTATTACCGAGTCGAAGCTAATAAGTATTGTATTCTTGCGCAGTTCAAGCTGGAGGACATCACCAGCGGTGGCAGCTACCCGCCCAACCAGAGCACCATCATACCAAGTGCGCCGGCTGTCATGGCAGCGGCCAATCTGGCCAGCACAGCTGGAGCACAGCGGCGCATCAGCAGTGGTGCCAATGCGCGTAAGTATTGAGTGTAGTTGTAGTATGGAAAAGGAAGCATCAGATGATCCGTCTTTATGACACCTTGAGTA
>JAWNPP010000045.1:0-5000 GCA_035047445.1 Drosophila siamana
ATATGTATTTAAAAAAAAATATGTGCATATACAACACATATTGCGAAGTTAATATAATGATTATTTTGGCTAAGCAAATGTGATGTATGTATGTGTAATATATAAAATAAACAAAGAAAAATACAATATAGTTTTATTATACGTTGTGTAATCAATGTATATATAATTATATGTTTTTATGGGTAAAAGGCAAAAATATACAAGAAGTATATATTATATATTTACACCATGCATAATGTTTGTGTAAAATATAATCATATAGAATGGAATAATTATAGAAGTTCTATTATTTATTATAAAGCTTTATAAATTGGTAGCAAAGCGAAGCGCCATCTTATTAGTGGCGGAAGATAGATATAGTAATGTTGCATATATATTTATCTATGGTAGCAAAGCGAATCGCCATCTTATTAGTGGCGGAAGATAGATATAGTAATGTTGCATATATATTTATCTATGGTAGCAAAGCGAATCGCCATCTTATTAGTGGCGGAGATCAAAACATATATTTAATCTGGCAGCAAAATGATCCGAGAACCTCCTCTTATTAGTGGCGGAAGGTAAACATAACAATCCTACTTACTTACTTGCATACATATTTGTCCTATGGTAGCAAAGCGAAACGCCATCTTATTAGTGGCGGAAGATAGATATAGTAATGTTGCAAATATATTTATCTATGGTAGCAAAGCGAAACGCCATCTTATTAGTGGCGGAAGATAGATATAGTAATGTTGCAAATATATTTATCTATGGTAGCAAAGCGAATCGCCATCTTATTAGTGGCGGAGATCAAAACATATTTAATCTGGCAGCAAAATGATCCGAGACACCTCCTCTTATTAGTGGCGGAAGATAAACATAACAATCCTACTTACTATAACATACATATTTGTCCTATGGTAGCAAAGCGAAACGCCATCTTATTAGTGGCGGAAGATAGATATAGTAATGTTGCAAATATATTTATCTATGGTAGCAAAGCGAATCGCCATCTTATTAGTGGCGGAGATCAAAACATATTTAATAATCTGGCAGCAAAATGATCCGAGATCTCTTATTAGTGGCGGAAGATATATATAACAATCCTACATACTTACATATTTATCTTCGGTAGCAAAACGAATCGTCATCTTATTAGTGGCGGAAAATATATTTAATCATCTTGGTAGCAAAGAGAGAGATTCGTCCATTTATTAGTGGCGGACGATATTTATCATTACAGATAAAAAAATTTTTTTTTGGTTTAGTGGTGTGTTGTTCGGTTCGGTTAAATGCATTGTAGCAGAGTACGATATGAGGTTTAAATTTCTCAAAAATTCAAAATTCTTAAAATGTCATTTTTATTCCTTCTAACTATCAAATGAGTAATTGTATTAGTGTTTTAATCACATTCATGATCAAAAATAATGCATAAAGTACGTTTAACGTAAAAAATATATATAGTCATACGATATACGGTTTAAAAAATTTCACATGTGAAATTCATATACATGGGAAAATGTCGCCATACAAAATTTCGCTATACCGAAAATGAAGTTTGTATAGATATACATTGAAAAAATGCTTGCTTTGAGAAGACGTGTCACAAAACCTATATAGGGATGCGGGCGGCCCTCAAGGCAAGTTATATGAAAAAAATTTCACATGTGAAATTCATATAACAAACACATTGCCTTGCAAGTATATGTCATATATTATATAAATATGAGACAAATACTTGAGTTTAATGGTGTATTATAAATATTATGCACCAGAGAGGTGTGTTGTATGGATATACATGTTAGTGTATTACCATACAATATATCCAACTATACCAAAAATGTATGTTCCAAGTGTGGACATAGAGTAAAATGTCAGATTTGAGAAGTCGTGTCACAAAACCTATATAGGGATGCGGGCGGCCCTCAAGGCAAGTTATGTGAGAAAAATTTCACATGTGAAATTCATATAACAAACACATTGCCTTGCAAGTATATGTCATATATTATATAAATATGAGACAAATACTTGAGTTTAATGGTGTATTATAAATATAACGCACCATAGAGGTGTGTTGTATGGATATACATGTTAGTGTATTACCATACAATATACCCAACTATACCAAAAATGTATGTTCCATGTGTGGACATAGAGTAAAATGTCAGATTTGAGAAGTCGTGTCACAAAACCTATATAGGGGTGCGGGCGGCCCTCAAGGCAAGTTATATGAGAAAAATTTCACATGTGAAATTCATATAACAAACACATTGCCTTGCAAGTATATGTCATATATTATATAAATATGAGACAAATACTTGAGTTTAATGGTGTATTATAAATATAATGCACCATAGATGTGTGTTGTATGGATATACATGTAAGTGTATTACCATACAATATACCCAACTATACCAAAAATGTATGTTCCATGTGTGGACATAGAGTAAAATGTCAGATTTGAGAAGTCGTGTCACAAAACCTATATAGGGGTGCGGGCGGCCCTCAAGGCAAGTTATATGAGAAAAATTTCACATGTGAAATTCATATAACAAACACATTGCCTTGCAAGTATATGTCATATATTATATAAATATGAGACAAATACTTGAGTTTAATGGTGTATTATAAATATAATGCACCATAGAGGTGTGTTGTATGGATATACATGTTAGTGTATTACCATACAATATACCCAACTATACCAAAAATGTATGTTCCATGTGTGGACATAGAGTAAAATGTCAGATTTGAGAAGTCGTGTCACAAAACCTATATAGGGGTGCGGGCGGCCCTCAAGGCAAGTTATATGAGAAAAATTTCACATGTGAAATTCATATAACAAACACATTGCCTTGCAAGTATATGTCATATATTATATAAATATGAGACAAATACTTGAGTTTAATGGTGTATTATAAATATAATGCACCATAGAGGTGTGTTGTATGGATATACATGTTAGTGTATTACCATACAATATACCCAACTATACCAAAAATGTATGTTCCATGTGTGGACATAGAGTAAAATGTCAGATTTGAGAAGTCGTGTCACAAAACCTATATAGGGGTGCGGGCGGCCCTCAAGGCAAGTTATATGAGAAAAATTTCACATGTGAAATTCATATAACAAACACATTGCCTTGCAAGTATATGTCATATATTATATAAATATGAGACAAATACTTGAGTTTAATGGTGTATTATAAATATAATGCACCATAGAGGTGTGTTGTATGGATATACATGTTAGTGTATTACCATACAATATACCCAACTATACCAAAAATGTATGTTCCATGTGTGGACATAGAGTAAAATGTCAGATTTGAGAAGTCGTGTCACAAAACCTATATAGGGGTGCGGGCGGCCCTCAAGGCAAGTTATATGAGAAAAATTTCACATGTGAAATTCATATAACAAACACATTGCCTTGCAAGTATATGTCATATATTATATAAATATGAGACAAATACTTGAGTTTAATGGTGTATTATAAATATAATGCACCATAGAGGTGTGTTGTATGGATATACATGTTAGTGTATTACCATACAATATACCCAACTATACCAAAAATGTATGTTCCATGTGTGGACATAGAGTAAAATGTCAGATTTGAGAAGTCGTGTCACAAAACCTATATAGGGGTGCGGGCGGCCCTCAAGGCAAGTTATATGAGAAAAATTTCACATGTGAAATTCATATAACAAACACATTGCCTTGCAAGTATATGTCATATATTATATAAATATGAGACAAATACTTGAGTTTAATGGTGTATTATAAATATAATGCACCATAGAGGTGTGTTGTATGGATATACATGTTAGTGTATTACCATACAATATACCCAACTATACCAAAAATGTATGTTCCATGTGTGGACATAGAGTAAAATGTCAGATTTGAGAAGTCGTGTCACAAAACCTATATAGGGGTGCGGGCGGCCCTCAAGGCAAGTTATATGAGAAAAATTTCACATGTGAAATTCATATAACAAACACATTGCCTTGCAAGTATATGTCATATATTATATAAATATGAGACAAATACTTGAGTTTAATGGTGTATTATAAATATAATGCACCATAGAGGTGTGTTGTATGGATATACATGTTAGTGTATTACCATACAATATACCCAACTATACCAAAAATGTATGTTCCATGTGTGGACATAGAGTAAAATGTCAGATTTGAGAAGTCGTGTCACAAAACCTATATAGGGGTGCGGGCGGCCCTCAAGGCAAGTTATATGAGAAAAATTTCACATGTGAAATTCATATAACAAACACATTGCCTTGCAAGTATATGTCATATATTATATAAATATGAGACAAATACTTGAGTTTAATGGTGTATTATAAATATAATGCACCATAGAGGTGTGTTGTATGGATATACATGTTAGTGTATTACCATACAATATACCCAACTATACCAAAAATGTATGTTCCATGTGTGGACATAGAGTAAAATGTCAGATTTGAGAAGTCGTGTCACAAAACCTATATAGGGGTGCGGGCGGCCCTCAAGGCAAGTTATATGAGAAAAATTTCACATGTGAAATTCATATAACAAACACATTGCCTTGCAAGTATATGTCATATATTATATAAATATGAGACAAATACTTGAGTTTAATGGTGTATTATAAATATAATGCACCATAGAGGTGTGTTGTATGGATATACATGTTAGTGTATTACCATACAATATACCCAACTATACCAAAAATGTATGTTCCATGTGTGGACATAGAGTAAAATGTCAGATTTGAGAAGTCGTGTCACAAAACCTATATAGGGGTGCGGGCGGCCCTCAAGGCAAGTTATATGAGAAAAATTTCACATGTGAAATTCATATAACAAACACATTGCCTTGCAAGTATATGTCATATATTATATAAATATGAGACAAATACTTGAGTTTAATGGTGTATTATAAATATAATGCACCATAGAGGTGTGTTGTATGGATATACATGTTAGTGTATTACCATACAATATACCCA
>JAWNPP010000045.1:10000-17500 GCA_035047445.1 Drosophila siamana
ACCATGAGACCGATAGTAAACAAGTACCGTGAGGGAAAGTTGAAAAGAACTCTGAATAGAGAGTTAAATAGTACGTGAAACTGCTTAGAGGTTAAGCCCGATGAACCTGAATATCCGTTATGGAAAATTCATCATTAGAATTGTAATATTTAATCAATATTATAATGATAGTGTGCATTTTTTCCATATAAGGACATTGTAATCTATTAGCATGACTGGAATTTATCAAACAATTTTGATAAGAGTTTATTTAAATTAGAGTGCTTGCATTTTAACATAAAATAAATTTCAAAAATTTGATAAAGTGCTGATAGATTTATATGAGTACAGTGCGTTAATTCTTCGGAATTATATAATGGCATGATTATCATTGATTTTTGTGTTTATTATAAGCATTTGTATGATTAACAATGCGAAAGATTCAGGATACCTTCGGGACCCGTCTTGAAACACGGACCAAGGAGTCTAACATATGTGCAAGTTATTGGGATATAAACCTAATAGCGTAATTAACTTGACTATTAATGGGATTAGTTTTTTAACTATTTATAGTTAATTAACGCAATCCCGGGGCGTTCTATATAGTTATGTATAATAATATTTATATTATTTATGCCTCTAACTGGAACGTACCTTGAGCATATATGCTGTGACCCGAAAGATGGTGAACTATACTTGATCAGGTTGAAGTCAGGGGAAACCCTGATGGAAGACCGAAACAGTTCTGACGTGCAAATCGATTGTCAGAATTGAGTATAGGGGCGAAAGACCAATCGAACCATCTAGTAGCTGGTTCCTTCCGAAGTTTCCCTCAGGATAGCTGGTGCATTTAACTGTTGTATAAAATAATCTTATCTGGTAAAGCGAATGATTAGAGGCCTTAGGGTCGAAACGATCTTAACCTATTCTCAAACTTTAAATGGGTAAGAACCTTAACTTTCTTGATATGAAGTTTAAGGTTATGATATAATGTGCCCAGTGGGCCACTTTTGGTAAGCAGAACTGGCGCTGTGGGATGAACCAAACGTAATGTTACGGTGCCCAAATTAACAACTCATTCAGAAACCATGAAAGGCGTTGGTTGCTTAAAACAGCAGGACGGTGATCATGGAAGTCGAAATCCGCTAAGGAGTGTGTAACAACTCACCTGCCGAAGCAACTAGCCCTTAAAATGGATGGCGCTTAAGTTGTATACCTATACATTACCGCTAAAGTAGATGATTTATATTACTTGTAATATAGATTTTGAAACTTTAGTGAGTAGGAAGGTACAATGGTGTGCATAGAAGTGTTTGGCGTAAGCCTGCATGGAGCCGTCATTGGTACAGATCTTGGTGGTAGTAGCAAATAATCGAATGAGACCTTGGAGGACTGAAGTGGAGAAGGGTTTCGTGTGAACAGTGGTTGATCACGAGTTAGTCGGTCCTAAGTTCAAGGCGAAAGCCGAAAATTTTCAAGTAAAAAGTTGATAAATTTAATATTTGGCATGTTTAAAAACTTGAATAATTTTGAACGAAAGGGAATACGGTTCCAATTCCGTAACCTGTTGAGTATCCGTTTGTTATTAAATATGGGCCTCGTGCTCATCCTGGCAACAGGAACGACCATAAAGAAGCCGTCGAGAGGTATCGGAAGAGTTTTCTTTTCTGTTTTATAGCCGTACTACCATGGAAGTCTTTCGCAGAGAGATATGGTAGATGGGCTAGAAGAGCATGACATATACTGTTGTGTCGATATTTTCTCCTCGGACCTTGAAAATTTATGGTGGGGACACGCAAACTTCTCAACAGGCCGTACCAATATCCGCAGCTGGTCTCCAAGGTGAAGAGTCTCTAGTCGATAGAATAATGTAGGTAAGGGAAGTCGGCAAATTAGATCCGTAACTTCGGGATAAGGATTGGCTCTGAAGATTGAGATAGTCGGGCTTGATTGGGAAACAATAACATGGTTTATGTGCTCGTTCTGGGTAAATAGAGTTTCTATCATTTATGGTAGTTTCTTGTTCCCCGGATAGTTTAGTTACGTAGCCAATTGTGGAACTTTCTTGCTAAAATTTTTAAGAATACTAATTGGGCAACCAGTTAGTTCTTTTAAATTAGAACGATTATCAATTAACAATCAATTCAGAACTGGCACGGACTTGGGGAATCCGACTGTCTAATTAAAACAAAGCATTGTGATGGCCCTAGCGGGTGTTGACACAATGTGATTTCTGCCCAGTGCTCTGAATGTCAAAGTGAAGAAATTCAAGTAAGCGCGGGTCAACGGCGGGAGTAACTATGACTCTCTTAAGGTAGCCAAATGCCTCGTCATCTAATTAGTGACGCGCATGAATGGATTAACGAGATTCCTACTGTCCCTATCTACTATCTAGCGAAACCACAGCCAAGGGAACGGGCTTGGAATAATTAGCGGGGAAAGAAGACCCTTTTGAGCTTGACTCTAATCTGGCAGTGTAAGGAGACATAAGAGGTGTAGAATAAGTGGGAGATATTAGATTTCGGTTTAGTATCGACAATGAAATACCACTACTCTTATTGTTTCCTTACTTACTTGATTAAATGGAACGTGTATCATTTCCTAGCCATTATACGGATATATTTACTATATCTTATGGTATTGGGTTTTGATGCAAGCTTCTTGATCAAAGTATCACGAGTTTGTTATATAATCGCAAACAAATTCATTAATGAGAGAATGCATTTATGTATTCTTGAATTAAAAATTTGGTATAACTCCAATTACTCAGGTATGATCCAATTCAAGGACATTGCCAGGTAGGGAGTTTGACTGGGGCGGTACATCTCTCAAATAATAACGGAGGTGTCCCAAGGCCAGCTCAGTGCGGACAGAAACCACACATAGAGCAAAAGGGCAAATGCTGACTTGATCTCGGTGTTCAGTACACACAGGGACAGCAAAAGCTCGGCCTATCGATCCTTTTGGTTTAAAGAGTTTTTAACAAGAGGTGTCAGAAAAGTTACCATAGGGATAACTGGCTTGTGGCGGCCAAGCGTTCATAGCGACGTCGCTTTTTGATCCTTCGATGTCGGCTCTTCCTATCATTGTGAAGCAAAATTCACCAAGCGTTGGATTGTTCACCCATGCAAGGGAACGTGAGCTGGGTTTAGACCGTCGTGAGACAGGTTAGTTTTACCCTACTAATGACAAAACGTTGTTGCGACAGCATTCCTGCGTAGTACGAGAGGAACCGCAGGTACGGACCAATGGCACAATACTTGTTCGAGCGAACAGTGGTATGACGCTACGTCCGTTGGATTATGCCTGAACGCCTCTAAGGTCGTATCCGTGCTGGACTGCAATGATAAATAAGGGGCAATTTGCATTGTATGGCTTCTAAACCATTAAAAGTTTATTATTCATTTAATAGACGACGATGGATGTGATGCCAATGTTACATATAACATAGTAAATTGGGAGGATCTTCGATCACCTGGTGCCGCGCTAGTTATATTTTAAAACATTATTTAATACAATGACAAAGCCTTGAATCAATTGTAAACGACTTTTATAACAGGCAAGGTGTTGTAAGTGGTTGAGCAGCTGCCATACTGCGATCCACTGAAGCTTATCCTTTGCTTGACGATTCGATAAAAAAATATATATATATATTTATAATATATATATGTATTTAAAAAAAAAATATGTGCATATACAACACATATTGCGAAGTTAATATAATGATTATTTTGGCTAAGCAAATGTGATGTATGTATGTGTAATATATAAAATAAACAAAGAAAAATACAATATAGTTTTATTATACGTTGTGTAATCAATGTATATATAATTATATGTTTTTATGGGTAAAAGGCAAAAATATACAAGAAGTATATATTATATATTTACACCATGCATAATGTTTGTGTAAAATATAATCATATAGAATGGAATAATTATAGAAGTTCTATTATTTATTATAAAGCTTTATAAATTGGTAGCAAAGCGAAGCGCCATCTTATTAGTGGCGGAAGATAGATATAGTAATGTTGCATATATATTTATCTATGGTAGCAAAGCGAATCGCCATCTTATTAGTGGCGGAAGATAGATATAGTAATGTTGCATATATATTTATCTATGGTAGCAAAGCGAATCGCCATCTTATTAGTGGCGGAGATCAAAACATATATTTAATCTGGCAGCAAAATGATCCGAGAACCTCCTCTTATTAGTGGCGGAAGGTAAACATAACAATCCTACTTACTTACTTGCATACATATTTGTCCTATGGTAGCAAAGCGAAACGCCATCTTATTAGTGGCGGAAGATAGATATAGTAATGTTGCAAATATATTTATCTATGGTAGCAAAGCGAAACGCCATCTTATTAGTGGCGGAAGATAGATATAGTAATGTTGCAAATATATTTATCTATGGTAGCAAAGCGAATCGCCATCTTATTAGTGGCGGAGATCAAAACATATTTAATCTGGCAGCAAAATGATCCGAGACACCTCCTCTTATTAGTGGCGGAAGATAAACATAACAATCCTACTTACTATAACATACATATTTGTCCTATGGTAGCAAAGCGAAACGCCATCTTATTAGTGGCGGAAGATAGATATAGTAATGTTGCAAATATATTTATCTATGGTAGCAAAGCGAATCGCCATCTTATTAGTGGCGGAGATCAAAACATATTTAATAATCTGGCAGCAAAATGATCCGAGATCTCTTATTAGTGGCGGAAGATATATATAACAATCCTACATACTTACATATTTATCTTCGGTAGCAAAACGAATCGTCATCTTATTAGTGGCGGAAAATATATTTAATCATCTTGGTAGCAAAGAGAGAGATTCGTCCATTTATTAGTGGCGGACGATATTTATCATTACAGATAAAAAAATTTTTTTTTGGTTTAGTGGTGTGTTGTTCGGTTCGGTTAAATGCATTGTAGCAGAGTACGATATGAGGTTTAAATTTCTCAAAAATTCAAAATTCTTAAAATGTCATTTTTATTCCTTCTAACTATCAAATGAGTAATTGTATTAGTGTTTTAATCACATTCATGATCAAAAATAATGCATAAAGTACGTTTAACGTAAAAAATATATATAGTCATACGATATACGGTTTAAAAAATTTCACATGTGAAATTCATATACATGGGAAAATGTCGCCATACAAAATTTCGCTATACCGAAAATGAAGTTTGTATAGATATACATTGAAAAAATGCTTGCTTTGAGAAGACGTGTCACAAAACCTATATAGGGATGCGGGCGGCCCTCAAGGCAAGTTATATGAAAAAAATTTCACATGTGAAATTCATATAACAAACACATTGCCTTGCAAGTATATGTCATATATTATATAAATATGAGACAAATACTTGAGTTTAATGGTGTATTATAAATATTATGCACCAGAGAGGTGTGTTGTATGGATATACATGTTAGTGTATTACCATACAATATATCCAACTATACCAAAAATGTATGTTCCAAGTGTGGACATAGAGTAAAATGTCAGATTTGAGAAGTCGTGTCACAAAACCTATATAGGGGTGCGGGCGGCCCTCAAGGCAAGTTATATGAGAAAAATTTCACATGTGAAATTCATATAACAAACACATTGCCTTGCAAGTATATGTCATATATTATATAAATATGAGACAAATACTTGAGTTTAATGGTGTATTATAAATATAATGCACCATAGAGGTGTGTTGTATGGATATACATGTTAGTGTATTACCATACAATATACCCAACTATACCAAAAATGTATGTTCCATGTGTGGACATAGAGTAAAATGTCAGATTTGAGAAGTCGTGTCACAAAACCTATATAGGGGTGCGGGCGGCCCTCAAGGCAAGTTATATGAGAAAAATTTCACATGTGAAATTCATATAACAAACACATTGCCTTGCAAGTATATGTCATATATTATATAAATATGAGACAAATACTTGAGTTTAATGGTGTATTATAAATATAATGCACCATAGAGGTGTGTTGTATGGATATACATGTTAGTGTATTACCATACAATATACCCAACTATACCAAAAATGTATGTTCCATGTGTGGACATAGAGTAAAATGTCAGATTTGAGAAGTCGTGTCACAAAACCTATATAGGGGTGCGGGCGGCCCTCAAGGCAAGTTATATGAGAAAAATTTCACATGTGAAATTCATATAACAAACACATTGCCTTGCAAGTATATGTCATATATTATATAAATATGAGACAAATACTTGAGTTTAATGGTGTATTATAAATATAATGCACCATAGAGGTGTGTTGTATGGATATACATGTTAGTGTATTACCATACAATATACCCAACTATACCAAAAATGTATGTTCCATGTGTGGACATAGAGTAAAATGTCAGATTTGAGAAGTCGTGTCACAAAACCTATATAGGGGTGCGGGCGGCCCTCAAGGCAAGTTATATGAGAAAAATTTCACATGTGAAATTCATATAACAAACACATTGCCTTGCAAGTATATGTCATATATTATATAAATATGAGACAAATACTTGAGTTTAATGGTGTATTATAAATATAATGCACCATAGAGGTGTGTTGTATGGATATACATGTTAGTGTATTACCATACAATATACCCAACTATACCAAAAATGTATGTTCCATGTGTGGACATAGAGTAAAATGTCAGATTTGAGAAGTCGTGTCACAAAACCTATATAGGGGTGCGGGCGGCCCTCAAGGCAAGTTATATGAGAAAAATTTCACATGTGAAATTCATATAACAAACACATTGCCTTGCAAGTATATGTCATATATTATATAAATATGAGACAAATACTTGAGTTTAATGGTGTATTATAAATATAATGCACCATAGAGGTGTGTTGTATGGATATACATGTTAGTGTATTACCATACAATATACCCAACTATACCAAAAATGTATGTTCCATGTGTGGACATAGAGTAAAATGTCAGATTTGAGAAGTCGTGTCACAAAACCTATATAGGGGTGCGGGCGGCCCTCAAGGCAAGTTATATGAGAAAAATTTCACATGTGAAATTCATATAACAAACACATTGCCTTGCAAGTATATGTCATATATTATATAAATATGAGACAAATACTTGAGTTTAATGGTGTATTATAAATATAATGCACCATAGAGGTGTGTTGTATGGATATACATGTTAGTGTATTACCATACAATATACCCAACTATACCAAAAATGTATGTTCCATGTGTGGACATAGAGTAAAATGTCAGATTTGAGAAGTCGTGTCACAAAACCTATATAGGGGTGCGGGCGGCCCTCAAGGCAAGTTATATGAGAAAAATTTCACATGTGAAATTCATATAACAAACACATTGCCTTGCAAGTATATGTCATATATTATATAAATATGAGACAAATACTTGAGTTTAATGGTGTATTATAAATATAATGCACCATAGAGGTGTGTTGTATGGATATACATGTTAGTGTATTACCATACAATATATCCAACTATACCAAAAATG
>JAWNPP010000045.1:22500-27500 GCA_035047445.1 Drosophila siamana
GTGCTGATAGATTTATATGAGTACAGTGCGTTAATTCTTCGGAATTATATAATGGCATGATTATCATTGATTTTTGTGTTTATTATAAGCATTTGTATGATTAACAATGCGAAAGATTCAGGATACCTTCGGGACCCGTCTTGAAACACGGACCAAGGAGTCTAACATATGTGCAAGTTATTGGGATATAAACCTAATAGCGTAATTAACTTGACTATTAATGGGATTAGTTTTTTAACTATTTATAGTTAATTAACGCAATCCCGGGGCGTTCTATATAGTTATGTATAATAATATTTATATTATTTATGCCTCTAACTGGAACGTACCTTGAGCATATATGCTGTGACCCGAAAGATGGTGAACTATACTTGATCAGGTTGAAGTCAGGGGAAACCCTGATGGAAGACCGAAACAGTTCTGACGTGCAAATCGATTGTCAGAATTGAGTATAGGGGCGAAAGACCAATCGAACCATCTAGTAGCTGGTTCCTTCCGAAGTTTCCCTCAGGATAGCTGGTGCATTTAACTGTTGTATAAAATAATCTTATCTGGTAAAGCGAATGATTAGAGGCCTTAGGGTCGAAACGATCTTAACCTATTCTCAAACTTTAAATGGGTAAGAACCTTAACTTTCTTGATATGAAGTTTAAGGTTATGATATAATGTGCCCAGTGGGCCACTTTTGGTAAGCAGAACTGGCGCTGTGGGATGAACCAAACGTAATGTTACGGTGCCCAAATTAACAACTCATTCAGAAACCATGAAAGGCGTTGGTTGCTTAAAACAGCAGGACGGTGATCATGGAAGTCGAAATCCGCTAAGGAGTGTGTAACAACTCACCTGCCGAAGCAACTAGCCCTTAAAATGGATGGCGCTTAAGTTGTATACCTATACATTACCGCTAAAGTAGATGATTTATATTACTTGTAATATAGATTTTGAAACTTTAGTGAGTAGGAAGGTACAATGGTGTGCATAGAAGTGTTTGGCGTAAGCCTGCATGGAGCCGTCATTGGTACAGATCTTGGTGGTAGTAGCAAATAATCGAATGAGACCTTGGAGGACTGAAGTGGAGAAGGGTTTCGTGTGAACAGTGGTTGATCACGAGTTAGTCGGTCCTAAGTTCAAGGCGAAAGCCGAAAATTTTCAAGTAAAAAGTTGATAAATTTAATATTTGGCATGTTTAAAAACTTGAATAATTTTGAACGAAAGGGAATACGGTTCCAATTCCGTAACCTGTTGAGTATCCGTTTGTTATTAAATATGGGCCTCGTGCTCATCCTGGCAACAGGAACGACCATAAAGAAGCCGTCGAGAGGTATCGGAAGAGTTTTCTTTTCTGTTTTATAGCCGTACTACCATGGAAGTCTTTCGCAGAGAGATATGGTAGATGGGCTAGAAGAGCATGACATATACTGTTGTGTCGATATTTTCTCCTCGGACCTTGAAAATTTATGGTGGGGACACGCAAACTTCTCAACAGGCCGTACCAATATCCGCAGCTGGTCTCCAAGGTGAAGAGTCTCTAGTCGATAGAATAATGTAGGTAAGGGAAGTCGGCAAATTAGATCCGTAACTTCGGGATAAGGATTGGCTCTGAAGATTGAGATAGTCGGGCTTGATTGGGAAACAATAACATGGTTTATGTGCTCGTTCTGGGTAAATAGAGTTTCTATCATTTATGGTAGTTTCTTGTTCCCCGGATAGTTTAGTTACGTAGCCAATTGTGGAACTTTCTTGCTAAAATTTTTAAGAATACTAATTGGGCAACCAGTTAGTTCTTTTAAATTAGAACGATTATCAATTAACAATCAATTCAGAACTGGCACGGACTTGGGGAATCCGACTGTCTAATTAAAACAAAGCATTGTGATGGCCCTAGCGGGTGTTGACACAATGTGATTTCTGCCCAGTGCTCTGAATGTCAAAGTGAAGAAATTCAAGTAAGCGCGGGTCAACGGCGGGAGTAACTATGACTCTCTTAAGGTAGCCAAATGCCTCGTCATCTAATTAGTGACGCGCATGAATGGATTAACGAGATTCCTACTGTCCCTATCTACTATCTAGCGAAACCACAGCCAAGGGAACGGGCTTGGAATAATTAGCGGGGAAAGAAGACCCTTTTGAGCTTGACTCTAATCTGGCAGTGTAAGGAGACATAAGAGGTGTAGAATAAGTGGGAGATATTAGATTTCGGTTTAGTATCGACAATGAAATACCACTACTCTTATTGTTTCCTTACTTACTTGATTAAATGGAACGTGTATCATTTCCTAGCCATTATACGGATATATTTACTATATCTTATGGTATTGGGTTTTGATGCAAGCTTCTTGATCAAAGTATCACGAGTTTGTTATATAATCGCAAACAAATTCATTAATGAGAGAATGCATTTATGTATTCTTGAATTAAAAATTTGGTATAACTCCAATTACTCAGGTATGATCCAATTCAAGGACATTGCCAGGTAGGGAGTTTGACTGGGGCGGTACATCTCTCAAATAATAACGGAGGTGTCCCAAGGCCAGCTCAGTGCGGACAGAAACCACACATAGAGCAAAAGGGCAAATGCTGACTTGATCTCGGTGTTCAGTACACACAGGGACAGCAAAAGCTCGGCCTATCGATCCTTTTGGTTTAAAGAGTTTTTAACAAGAGGTGTCAGAAAAGTTACCATAGGGATAACTGGCTTGTGGCGGCCAAGCGTTCATAGCGACGTCGCTTTTTGATCCTTCGATGTCGGCTCTTCCTATCATTGTGAAGCAAAATTCACCAAGCGTTGGATTGTTCACCCATGCAAGGGAACGTGAGCTGGGTTTAGACCGTCGTGAGACAGGTTAGTTTTACCCTACTAATGACAAAACGTTGTTGCGACAGCATTCCTGCGTAGTACGAGAGGAACCGCAGGTACGGACCAATGGCACAATACTTGTTCGAGCGAACAGTGGTATGACGCTACGTCCGTTGGATTATGCCTGAACGCCTCTAAGGTCGTATCCGTGCTGGACTGCAATGATAAATAAGGGGCAATTTGCATTGTATGGCTTCTAAACCATTAAAAGTTTATTATTCATTTAATAGACGACGATGGATGTGATGCCAATGTTACATATAACATAGTAAATTGGGAGGATCTTCGATCACCTGGTGCCGCGCTAGTTATATTTTAAAACATTATTTAATACAATGACAAAGCCTTGAATCAATTGTAAACGACTTTTATAACAGGCAAGGTGTTGTAAGTGGTTGAGCAGCTGCCATACTGCGATCCACTGAAGCTTATCCTTTGCTTGACGATTCGATAAAAAAATATATATATATATTTATAATATATATATGTATTTAAAAAAAAAATATGTGCATATACAACACATATTGCGAAGTTAATATAATGATTATTTTGGCTAAGCAAATGTGATGTATGTATGTGTAATATATAAAATAAACAAAGAAAAATACAATATAGTTTTATTATACGTTGTGTAATCAATGTATATATAATTATATGTTTTTATGGGTAAAAGGCAAAAATATACAAGAAGTATATATTATATATTTACACCATGCATAATGTTTGTGTAAAATATAATCATATAGAATGGAATAATTATAGAAGTTCTATTATTTATTATAAAGCTTTATAAATTGGTAGCAAAGCGAAGCGCCATCTTATTAGTGGCGGAAGATAGATATAGTAATGTTGCATATATATTTATCTATGGTAGCAAAGCGAATCGCCATCTTATTAGTGGCGGAAGATAGATATAGTAATGTTGCATATATATTTATCTATGGTAGCAAAGCGAATCGCCATCTTATTAGTGGCGGAAGATAGATATAGTAATGTTGCATATATATTTATCTATGGTAGCAAAGCGAATCGCCATCTTATTAGTGGCGGAGATCAAAACATATATTTAATCTGGCAGCAAAATGATCCGAGAACCTCCTCTTATTAGTGGCGGAAGGTAAACATAACAATCCTACTTACTTACTTGCATACATATTTGTCCTATGGTAGCAAAGCGAAACGCCATCTTATTAGTGGCGGAAGATAGATATAGTAATGTTGCAAATATATTTATCTATGGTAGCAAAGCGAAACGCCATCTTATTAGTGGCGGAAGATAGATATAGTAATGTTGCAAATATATTTATCTATGGTAGCAAAGCGAATCGCCATCTTATTAGTGGCGGAGATCAAAACATATTTAATCTGGCAGCAAAATGATCCGAGACACCTCCTCTTATTAGTGGCGGAAGATAAACATAACAATCCTACTTACTATAACATACATATTTGTCCTATGGTAGCAAAGCGAAACGCCATCTTATTAGTGGCGGAAGATAGATATAGTAATGTTGCAAATATATTTATCTATGGTAGCAAAGCGAATCGCCATCTTATTAGTGGCGGAGATCAAAACATATTTAATAATCTGGCAGCAAAATGATCCGAGATCTCTTATTAGTGGCGGAAGATATATATAACAATCCTACATACTTACATATTTATCTTCGGTAGCAAAACGAATCGTCATCTTATTAGTGGCGGAAAATATATTTAATCATCTTGGTAGCAAAGAGAGAGATTCGTCCATTTATTAGTGGCGGACGATATTTATCATTACAGATAAAAAAATTTTTTTTTGGTTTAGTGGTGTGTTGTTCGGTTCGGTTAAATGCATTGTAGCAGAGTACGATATG
Source organism: Drosophila siamana (assembly GCA_035047445.1). NCBI lineage: Eukaryota > Metazoa > Arthropoda > Insecta > Diptera > Drosophilidae > Drosophila > Drosophila siamana. The sequence continues at coordinate 27,214 of JAWNPP010000045.1, forward strand.
AGGTTTAAATTTCTCAAAAATTCAAAATTCTTAAAATGTCATTTTTATTCCTTCTAACTATCAAATGAGTAATTGTATTAGTGTTTTAATCACATTCATGATCAAAAATAATGCATAAAGTACGTTTAACGTAAAAAATATATATAGTCATACGATATACGGTTTAAAAAATTTCACATGTGAAATTCATATACATGGGAAAATGTCGCCATACAAAATTTCGCTATACCGAAAATGAAGTTTGTATAGATATACATTGAAAAAATGCTTGCTTTGAGAAGACGTGT
>JAWNPP010000045.1:37500-87500 GCA_035047445.1 Drosophila siamana
GATTTTTGTGTTTATTATAAGCATTTGTATGATTAACAATGCGAAAGATTCAGGATACCTTCGGGACCCGTCTTGAAACACGGACCAAGGAGTCTAACATATGTGCAAGTTATTGGGATATAAACCTAATAGCGTAATTAACTTGACTATTAATGGGATTAGTTTTTTAACTATTTATAGTTAATTAACGCAATCCCGGGGCGTTCTATATAGTTATGTATAATAATATTTATATTATTTATGCCTCTAACTGGAACGTACCTTGAGCATATATGCTGTGACCCGAAAGATGGTGAACTATACTTGATCAGGTTGAAGTCAGGGGAAACCCTGATGGAAGACCGAAACAGTTCTGACGTGCAAATCGATTGTCAGAATTGAGTATAGGGGCGAAAGACCAATCGAACCATCTAGTAGCTGGTTCCTTCCGAAGTTTCCCTCAGGATAGCTGGTGCATTTAACTGTTGTATAAAATAATCTTATCTGGTAAAGCGAATGATTAGAGGCCTTAGGGTCGAAACGATCTTAACCTATTCTCAAACTTTAAATGGGTAAGAACCTTAACTTTCTTGATATGAAGTTTAAGGTTATGATATAATGTGCCCAGTGGGCCACTTTTGGTAAGCAGAACTGGCGCTGTGGGATGAACCAAACGTAATGTTACGGTGCCCAAATTAACAACTCATTCAGAAACCATGAAAGGCGTTGGTTGCTTAAAACAGCAGGACGGTGATCATGGAAGTCGAAATCCGCTAAGGAGTGTGTAACAACTCACCTGCCGAAGCAACTAGCCCTTAAAATGGATGGCGCTTAAGTTGTATACCTATACATTACCGCTAAAGTAGATGATTTATATTACTTGTAATATAGATTTTGAAACTTTAGTGAGTAGGAAGGTACAATGGTGTGCATAGAAGTGTTTGGCGTAAGCCTGCATGGAGCCGTCATTGGTACAGATCTTGGTGGTAGTAGCAAATAATCGAATGAGACCTTGGAGGACTGAAGTGGAGAAGGGTTTCGTGTGAACAGTGGTTGATCACGAGTTAGTCGGTCCTAAGTTCAAGGCGAAAGCCGAAAATTTTCAAGTAAAAAGTTGATAAATTTAATATTTGGCATGTTTAAAAACTTGAATAATTTTGAACGAAAGGGAATACGGTTCCAATTCCGTAACCTGTTGAGTATCCGTTTGTTATTAAATATGGGCCTCGTGCTCATCCTGGCAACAGGAACGACCATAAAGAAGCCGTCGAGAGGTATCGGAAGAGTTTTCTTTTCTGTTTTATAGCCGTACTACCATGGAAGTCTTTCGCAGAGAGATATGGTAGATGGGCTAGAAGAGCATGACATATACTGTTGTGTCGATATTTTCTCCTCGGACCTTGAAAATTTATGGTGGGGACACGCAAACTTCTCAACAGGCCGTACCAATATCCGCAGCTGGTCTCCAAGGTGAAGAGTCTCTAGTCGATAGAATAATGTAGGTAAGGGAAGTCGGCAAATTAGATCCGTAACTTCGGGATAAGGATTGGCTCTGAAGATTGAGATAGTCGGGCTTGATTGGGAAACAATAACATGGTTTATGTGCTCGTTCTGGGTAAATAGAGTTTCTATCATTTATGGTAGTTTCTTGTTCCCCGGATAGTTTAGTTACGTAGCCAATTGTGGAACTTTCTTGCTAAAATTTTTAAGAATACTAATTGGGCAACCAGTTAGTTCTTTTAAATTAGAACGATTATCAATTAACAATCAATTCAGAACTGGCACGGACTTGGGGAATCCGACTGTCTAATTAAAACAAAGCATTGTGATGGCCCTAGCGGGTGTTGACACAATGTGATTTCTGCCCAGTGCTCTGAATGTCAAAGTGAAGAAATTCAAGTAAGCGCGGGTCAACGGCGGGAGTAACTATGACTCTCTTAAGGAAATATAATCCATGTCACTATTTACATGATCTCGATAGATGTGTCGCATATTTAAATCATCTTGTTTAAACATTATAATGAAATTGACATTATCACGTATTAAATGTTTAGGTATATGTGTATACGTTTGACACAAATAAAATGGATCAACATTCTTATTTCGACCCATACAAAAATAGCTTCGGATATTATCTTGTTTTTCACATGCTACATCATCAAATATCATATCAGAATTATTTTTAGCTTCCTGCGGTGGTAGAACTGTGTCATTTGCAGAGTATGTGTAATAACCCTTTCCTCGTATTGGTTTGATAAGTTTTTCCAAGTACTCGTATTTCGGTTGGTATAAGCTCTTTGAAAATACATAAATGTTTTCAAATTTGAGACCATTCGGACTCTCTATAAGACTGAGCATCACATTGGTTTTCCCACAATTTGATGGCCCAACAATCAAAGCCCGAATTGTGTTGGGTAGCAAAGGACTATGACGAGGATGTTGATTTTCCTTACCATAGCCATCACCCTCAATGTTTCGAACTATGATACTTTTATTTTGTCTTAATAATCGCATGTTAATGTATGAAGTACTTCATTCAATGAAAAACGTTTGATGATTGAGGTCGTTATAAAATGGGCAAACATTTTTATAATCGGTTTAATCATAAATCGAATATCAAAGAGGGCAGTGGTCTTGTAAACAATGTTATAAACGCTCTACCCTTTGAGGCTCGTATACCTGGTTACAATTTCTGTGGTCCTGGCACAAAGTTAGCAGAACGTTTAGCACGCGGTGATCGTGGAATTAATCCATTAGATGAAGCTTGTAGGAAACACGATATTGCATATTCAAAGAGTAAGGACTTGAGTGAACGACATAAGGCTGACTCTGTTTTAATTGATAGGGCGTGGAATCGTGTAAAAGCGTGGGATTATAGTCTTGGTGAGAGACCAACAGCTTATTTCGTAACGAATATGATTAAAGCGAAGAAAATGTTTGGAATGGGGGTAAAACAGGAAGGGAGGAAAGGATCAAAAACGACTCTTGCTACAATAATCAAAAAGGCTACCAAGGAGTTGAAAAAAAAAACCCCTCGACATATTGAATGCCATAAAAGTTGTACGCAAAGCAATGTCAAGTTCAATGGGATGTAAGAAAAATGTGGTAATTCCGCGTGTTATAAATGTACCGAAAGTAGGTGGTTTCTTACCACTTGTACCAATTTTAACAGCCCTCAGTGCTGTGGGTAGTTTAGCGTCAGGCAGTGCTGCAATCGTTAAATCTATTAACAATGCAAAGATGGCAAAACAACATCTTGAAGAAAACAAGAGACACAATAAAAAAATGGAAACAGTTGCGTTGGGGGCAGGATTGTATTTGCAACCATATAAAAAAGGATATGGAATATCATTGAGCAAACATAATCAAAAAAAAAAAAAAATTAAACAACAGTCAAAAAAACTGATAAGCGAGCTACACAAAACGGCTTTATCGAACTTTGATATAATGAGGTTTGCGAATAGAAATATTCCACATTTTCGGGGGGCTTATATGAAAGATGAATTACCCAAATACCCACTACATAATGAGTGTGGAATAATAAATTTAGCAGACTCATCATTAAAAGGAACACATTGGGTGGCTTATTACAAATGAGGATTGAATGCATATTATTTCGATAGTTTTGGAAATTTACAACCCCCCCTAGAAGTAGTCAGATATTTAGGAAAAAAAATCAACTATAATTATCAGCGTTTCCAAAAATTTGGGACTGTTAACTGTGGACACTTGTGTCTTCAATTTTTGATGCAGTTAAAGCTGGTGTTGGATAAAAACACACTTGAGATTTTTGAAATGAACTGAACCTTTATATCTCATCACTTGAACATTTTCGTCAAACTAAATAGAGATGGAAGGGGAAATTCATTGTCCTTGTTGGGTATAAAATCCGGGAGCTCCTTGTAGAAAATATCAGTCAGTGAACAGCACCAGCACCATCACCAGCACCATCACCAGTAAAATCACCAGCACCATCAGCATGAACGCCAGCACCACCAACAACATTAGCACTAGCAGCAGTACCACCAACAGCACCCCCACAATCGATACGGCAATCGATTTCGGAGAGGTCAATATACCTATTGTAGAAATCAATCAGGAGGATTTCGATGCTCTCCTGAAGGATATTGAGGAGGATCCCTTAATGAGCGTCTTTAAGTCAAGGCGCTTAAAAAGGAAACTCCCATTAAAGGAACTACCTAATAATAAAGAATTCAAAGTGCTATCAGCCAAACGGGTGAAGGGTAAATTTGGTACAAATATAATGGTTGAGTTGGAGGAATTTAACGTTTTCCTCCCCTCAAGGTTTGATGATATCGATGAGGATATCCTCAAAGACTTTGAAATAAAAAAATGTTATTTTTTAACAAAAACGGAGGATGAGAATATTGATATTACTTTAAAAATAAATTTATAATTTCTTTATTGTATTAAAAATTATATAATAATAATAATAATAATAATAAAAAAAAATATATATATATATATAAATTTAAATCTGTTATTAATTTCAACACGGAACTTAATCAAATTTCAGCCCAAAAAAAAAAAATAAATAAATAAAATAAACTAAATAAATAAATATATTTTTTTATTTGTAGGGGTATATGGGTATTCTATTTTCAGAATTTAACAGACCTGGTCCATAAAACCAGATCCATTTACCAGACCTGGTCTATAAAACCACCTCCATTTACTAGACCTGGTCTATAAAACCAGGTCCGTTTACCCGACCTGGTCTATGAAACCAGCTCCATTTACCACACCTGGTCTATAAAACCAGCTCCATTTACCAGACCTGGTCTATAAAACCAGGTCCGTTTACCAGGCTTGGTCTATGAAACCAGCTCCATTTACCAGACCTGGTCTATTAAACCACGTTCGTTTACCAGACCTGTTCTATTAAACCAAATATTATATATATATATATATATATATATATATAAGTCTCAGTATATAATCAACCACAGAACTATAATAACCGATTTAGTTCTATCAAGTTTCATAATTTCAAATTTGAGTACAATGAATAAAAATATTTTATCTCAATTGACTAAGAGTCGAAAGGCTTTAAAAAAAAATTTTTCGGAGATTAAACAACTCAAAGGTCTTAACACTATTGGATTGGAGGAAACATTCAAGCCTATTACTGAACCCTTAAATAAACTTGTTAATGATAATAAAAAAATACAATATATGATACCTAAAAATGTGATAGCTGAAATACAAACTAAACAAACCTATAGCCCAAAAAACACCACTGCTAGTACACCACATATGAAAAAGAAGAAACTTTTAGCATACAACGATGATGATGATGATGAAGATGATGATGAAGATGATGATGATGATGATGATGAACAATTCTATTCTCAACCAGCTATAGAGGATACATCATTTGTGTTACAAGATGCATCCACACATATTGAATGCCATAAAAGTTGTACGCAAAGCAATGTCAAGTTCAATGGGATGTAAGAAAAATGTGGTAATTCCGCGTGTTATAAATGTACCGAAAGTAGGTGGTTTCTTACCACTTGTACCAATTTTAACAGCCCTCAGTGCTGTGGGTAGTTTAGCGTCAGGCAGTGCTGCAATCGTTAAATCTATTAACAATGCAAAGATGGCAAAACAACATCTTGAAGAAAACAAGAGACACAATAAAAAAATGGAAACAGTTGCGTTGGGGGCAGGATTGTATTTGCAACCATATAAAAAAGGATATGGAATATCATTGAGCAAACATAATCAAAAAAAAAAAAAATTAAACAACACAGTCAAAAAAACTGATAAGCGAGCTACACAAAACGGCTTTATCGAACTTTGATATAATGAGGTTTGCGAATAGAAATATTCCACATTTTCGGGGGGCTTATATGACAGATGAATTACCCAAATACCCACTACATAATGAGTGTGGAATAATAAATTTAGCAGACTCATCATTAAAAGGAACACATTGGGTGGCTTATTACAAATGAGGATTGAATGCATATTATTTCGATAGTTTTGGAAATTTACAACCCCCCCTAGAAGTAGTCAGATATTTAGGAAAAAAAATCAACTATAATTATCAGCGTTTCCAAAAATTTGGGACTGTTAACTGTGGACACTTGTGTCTTCAATTTTTGAGGCAGTTAAAGCTGGTGTTGGATGAAAACACACTTGAGATTTTTGAAATGAACTGAACCTTTATATCTCATCACTTGAACATTTTCGTCAAACTAAATAGAGATGGTAGGGGAAATTCATTGTCCTTGTTGGGTATAAAATCCGGGAGCTCCTTGTAGAAAATATCAGTCAGTGAACAGCACCAGCACCATCACCAGCACCATCACCAGTAAAATCACCAGCACCATCAGCATGAACGCCAGCACCACCAACAACATTAGCACTAGCAGCAGTACCACCAACAGCACCCCCACAATCGATACGGCAATCGATTTCGGAGAGGTCAATATACCTATTGTAGAAATCAATCAGGAGGATTTCGATGCTCTCCTGAAGGATATTGAGGAGGATCCCTTAATGAGCGTCTTTAAGTCAAGGCGCTTAAAAAGGAAACTCCCATTAAAGGAACTACCTAATAATAAAGAATTCAAAGTGCTATCAGCCAAACGGGTGAAGGGTAAATTTGGTACAAATATAATGGTTGAGTTGGAGGAATTTAACGTTTTCCTCCCCTCAAGGTTTGATGATATCGATGAGGATATCCTCAAAGACTTTGAAATAAAAAAATGTTATTTTTTAACAAAAACGGAGGATGAGAATATTGATATTACTTTAAAAATAAATTTATAATTTCTTTATTGTATTAAAAATTATATAATAATAATAATAATAATAAAAAAAAAAATATATATATATATATAAATTTAAATCTGTTATTAATTTCAACACGGAACTTAATCAAATTTCAGCCCAAAAAAAAAAAATAAATAAATAAAATAAACTAAATAAATAAATATATTTTTTTTATTTGTAGGGGTATATGGGTATTCTATTTTCAGAATTTACCAGACCTGGTCCATAAAACCAGATCCATTTACCAGACCTGGTTTATTAAACCAGGTCCGTTTACCAGACCTGGTCTATAAAACCACCTCCATTTACTAGACCTGGTCTAGTGTTAAGAGTGTAGTGTTGGAGGAAACATTCAAGCCTATTACTGAACCCTTAAATAAACTTGTTAATGATAATAAAAAAATACAATATATGATACCTAAAAATGTGAAAGCTGAAATACAAACTAAACAAACCTATAGCCCAAAAAACACCACTGCTAGTACACCACATATGAAAAAGAAGAAACTTTTAGCATACAACGATGATGATGATGATGAAGATGATGATGATGATGATGATGAACAATTCTATTCTCAACCAGCTATAGAGGATACATCATTTGTGTTACAAGATGCATCCACACCTAGCACATCAAGCAAGCTTCCGGGTCCTGGATACTCACATGTATCTTCACCTTTAAACACACATCAAGTACCCCACCATGAAGAAAGCTCGAAAAATGTAAACCTAAGTATTCCATCAAGAGAATTTACTTTAGAGGACGCAACATATGAAGCATCTCATACGCCAGCTTCAATATCAACTTCATCATCACACCATGAACAGACCCCAAAAAATTTAAATATCATTGAACTGACACGAGAATTTACATTGGATAAGACATATGGACCATACAAAAATGCAAGTGGGCAATTAATGTTGGGGAATAGCCTCATAAATGTTTCTAATAATAAGATCGAATTTGATGATGGTCAAAACTGGCAGCTCACTAGAGGGTTATATTCATTAATATTCCATCATCATCCAGAAAATTATAATGCAAGTGAATTAGCAATATATAGAAAAATTTTATTTAAAACAAGTGTATTCCGAAGAAATTTTCAACCAAATGGTCAAGTGAAAGGCACAAGGGCTCTCAAATATACAAAAATCATAAAACCGCTTTTAGCTAAATCACCCACAGCTGAGTCTACACCCAAACGCTCCAAAGCAAATGTATCCGGATCTGGGTTCATGACACTTGACATGAATAAGCCCAATTATGTGTACTGGGATGATCCAAATGAGTTGGTTGAACGTCTACAACTCTTAATGGCCTCTCAATCACCAGGAAATAGTAATCACACTAATGAAATTACATCAATAATTGAAGAATTGAAAGAGGCTCAAATTATACACTAAGTTAATCTATATATATTACAGTGTCAACATTTAATTGTGTTTATAATCATCATGTCTGTTGACAAGTTTGGACACTATATAAATGATAAACAGAACTCTAGTCATTTAAAACGATATGAGAAAACTTTATCTGGACTCTATATTGATACGGATGGTAACTTTAATGTACAACGAAAACGAATAAAAAATGGAAGTGTACCAAAAGAGAACACTGATATTGTTATCAAAGAGTATGTGGATCGGACCATAAACGAGTTGCGAAAATCTCTAACAGTCTCAATCACCGTCCTTGATAAGAGATTGAATAGTCTTGAGAACATTGTTGCGAACATCCATGAAAAAATTACATATGATTTGAAACCCAAATAAAATTGTTAACATTATGAAAATTGGATTTGATTTACACAAACACCGCTAACACCTAAATATGAGTAGACGAAGCATTATTAATGAATTACATGCTCCTTCCCGGAAGCATTTTATACGACGTAGAGTCATTACAAGGGGAATAAACGATTTGTGGCAAGCTGATTTGGTTGAAATGGGCAAGTACGCATACTCGAATAATGGATATCGCTACCTGCTAACAGTAATAGACACATTTTCGAAATCTCCTTGGTGTGAAGCAATAAAATCTAAACATGCAAAAGACGTTCTTCAGGCAATGGAGAAAATATTTAAGTCAGGACGTGGAGTACCTAAGAATCTTCAAACAGACGATGGTAAAGAGTTCTTTAAGACTCAATTTAAGATATTGAGTAATCGTTATGGAATCAACCACTACTCAACATTTAGTACTCTAAAAGCCTCTATTGTTGAACGGTTCAACAGATCATTAAAAGAGCTCATGTGGCGGGAATTTAGCTTCAATGGAACATATAAATGGATTGATGTGTACAAAGAACTAATTAATGTTTACAATAACAGACCACATAGAACAATAAAAATTGCACCCATCAATGTATTTAGTGAGAATGAGAAACATATATTGGAAACTGCCTATAATAATATTAAAATTTTTACGGGTAGCAAACTAAAAATGGGTGATAATGTGCGTATTAGTAAATATAAACATGTATTTGAAAAGGGATATACACCCAACTGGACAACCGAAATATTTCGAATAAGTAAAGTACAAAATACTTATCCGACAACATACTTACTGGAAGACTTGAATGGGATTCCAATTAAAGGAGGTTTCTACAAAGAAGAATTGAAAAAACTAGTTTTGCCGATACTTATCTGGTTGGAAAAGTGCTGAAAAATAAAGGAAATAGAGCTCTTGTATGGTGGTTGGGTTTTCCAAAGACCGATGACAGTTGGGTTCGTAAAGCTGAAATTTTGTAAAATTTGAGAGACAAACATTTTTTTTTCTTTTAAACAGTTTTATTCTTAAATTTCTATTGTACAATTTACAATTTTAAATAAACTTTAATATTATACAGTTAATGACATTGTTTTAATTTATTATTGTTATTATTATTATTACTATTATTACATTTTATTTATATCTATTCTTTTTATTAATATTATCTAATAAAACAGAATGTAATAATAGCTCTCCCTCATAAATTGATATAGCACTTTCGTTGCTTGCTAATTTTCTTTTTAGTCTATTTATTTTAGTAGCATTACTTTGAGCATTCTCTAGCACACTAATTTGGCTGTGCCAAATATTTGATTGTGTTTCTAGAGTTAATATTGATTCTTGTATTTCTTTATGAATGGTACTATAATGACCAATAGCTAGAGTTGAAACACCATCTTCACAAATAATACGTTTATCATCCTTACTATCTAGTGTAGTTTTTGTTATTTTTATTGTCCTAATGTCATGCCCTCTAGACCTAAACATGAGCATGCTATCACGCTCCTGCTGTCCTGTCTGTAAACAATTTTTATAACTTTCAAGGTTACTTTTTGAAGGCAACTTCTTTTGACCCCTTTATTTTTTTTGATACATGTATCCTTATTTCTATCACAATTTTCACTCTTATAGGCATACATTTTTGATCGTAGACCAACAAACTCGGTCATTGGTCTACCATGTAGCTCATCTTTAAAGAAGCCCAAACGCTTCTTATTACATTGTTTGAAATTATAGGGGGAGGCCAACTAATTCGAATATTCAGATGTGTCGAATTTGAATTCGACATCATCCCGGATTTCTTCATAGAAATCATTGGATTCAATCGAATAAATAAATGAATCGGTATCCATGTACTTCAATTTGAGGGCTTCCTTAAATTTTGGCTTCATATAATCATAATGGAAGTCATACATTTTGAATTTTGACAACTCCAAAACGACAAAGCCCAAATAAATTGGTTTATCACAAATATTGTGTAACCTTTTCAATTGGATTGCATACATGTTTTCGTTAAATTTTGTAGCACTATGAAAATTTGATCTAGAAATAAGGTCTCGGGCACATAATTTAGGTCGCCCGCCTTGTGGGCCTACACCTGGAGCATCCCACTCTGTCACAATACGGACATCTACCCTCTTTTCGCTATTTTCCATGGTTTTCCCATAGACAGCATTATTCAATAGCTTAAAAAAATCTTTTTCAAAGGAATTTTTTGCCCTAGTCCTATGCTCTGTATTTATATCTATGTATTTTTTAAGCCAGGCTTTCTGCTTAAATTCTAGAATGGAAAATATATTTTTCAACTTCAAGCCGTGCTTCAGACATTGTTGAAGCGTTTTATAGTGAATTATATATTTCTCCTTGTCACGGAGAGTTTGAGTTTTCGACTTTGACGATGAGAGCTTATTGGCTGGACAGAATGGGAGGTCATTATGGCTATCGTGTAGCGAGTATGGATACTCCAAGTCAACCTCAAGAATATATCCATACTCGTTATTCCCACAAATTTTATTGATATCAACCATTTGAACCCACCATAAGGCAGTGGTTCAGACATGGCCCATCCATACAAATTGTTAGCATCCACATACATTAAAAATTCTGATTCTCTAGTAGAATCATAATTTTTAAGGTATTTGTGGTTTGCTTTTGTATGTCTATGACTACATTGTACTAACCCACCTCGAATTCCACACTGAATATATCTAATCATATCAATGTCAGTAAGTAATTCGAGGCGAATCTCTGTAGTCTTCAACATAGCGTCCCACGACAAGCCGGGAGTTGTAAAATAATGTGCTGGATCTAGTTGATAGATACTCGAGCAAATTACTCTAAAGTTTTCGAAAACGTCTGTTATATTGAGATCGTAGCACACTCAAATTATCCTCGTTTAGATTCCCTGCAAGGGTGTCTAGACTAGAGGGCATGAAACGAATTTTCCCCGACTGGAACATACTTTGAAATTGAAATGTATAATTCTTTATTAAGTGGGATGACTTTTATTTCCCCTTCAATTTCCCCGAGCTCTTTGACGAAGAGATGGGAATCATATTTTGAAAAATTGTGAAAAAACACTGGAATGAAATTGGATGTCTTTAACTTTAAGTTGCACGAACTATGTGCAGAGCCTCTGTATTGACCAGTGAAATGACAGTGATCTCTCACTCTGTCATTTCCTAAAACGCCTTTACAAATGTGGCTGTTAAGTGCCTCATCGAAATCAAATGAGTCTTGAGCACTCATTTGCAATGGTACCACACGCTTCATGTGGTTTTTATATATATCAAACAAATCGGACGTAAGGCTAACAACGAGAGTGCTAGCAACATTTTTCCCTGTTCTTATGACAAACTTATCTAAACCTGAGTCAAATGCACACTTTATGTAGTATGCAAATGCTACAGGTACATGTTTATTAATAATTTGAGTCGATGAACTTACATTGCTATCGTCAGGTTGCAGAATGCACTCGAAATCTGCATATACGGTGAACGGAACTTGTAGTTGACGGTGGTAGTTGTCGAAAAATAGCTCCGACGCTTCCGTCTTTGGTGGTTCAGTCACGACATGGCTACATCTCTCCGCATGTCGAATGGCTCTCTCCTCACTCGTGGAGTACCGCAGACATTGGTTACAAAACCAACGTCGAATGCGTTGACTTCCCATTTGTGAAGATAACACACTGTAATTAGAGAAATTTGGGATTAGATATTTGTGGATTATTGAGTTTTCAATGTTTAAACTTACGCTGACATATTTTTTATTCACACAAAGTGTCCGTGAACACCAGCGGATGGTCCATCAATAAACAACAAGTTGATATGATGTTTTAACTCCACTCCACTGGTAAAAAGGGGTTCAATCACCTTATTACGTTCCTCATCATACCCAAACACATTTAAACTTATATGAGGGTTATGTTTCTCGAAATCCTTTAGCTGACGGATTTCTAGCGGGAACCTCAATCCAGTGAAATCTACCTTGATGTTGTTATCAAGGTAGATTATAGGTAGCGAAACGTTGACTCCATAACTGCTACAAGTCTCAGGTCTGTCTGATGGTTTTAGTGCGGAAATAATTGACCACTTGAAGCAGAAACTATCATTACTCTGAACACTTATAATCCCCTTTTTCTTCTATAATTTTAATGGGAGCGCAAAGTGTTCGGCGGATCCTTTCAATTGATCACATTGTAGCATGTTCAACTCCAGCCTTATGATGCGAGTCATTGTCCATCCACTGTCTTTCTCCTGAAACTCACTCATTTTTATTGATATGGCATCACAGTGAGTGTTATAAAATGCGTTGAAATCCGTGCTAATTGTTGCCATGGTCATCTTGCTTTGGAACGATTTCAAATCTATTTGTGTATCATACTCTTTCACTAGCATATACTATGCGAATAATTCAAAATTTATCTTTGATGCCGTATGAAAATTCATCACACTTTCCATATGCGGGAGCAGTGCTAAGCCGGCTTCACTTAGGAATTCAGCTGGAATCCTAACAGCAGCTCCCGCATTTACAAACATATATTGAAGGATACGTCCCTTGTATCCATCAGTGATTTGTTTAACTTGTCCATTCACTGGTCGCATAGCATTATATTTATGCAACTCAGTGCGGACATGATGATGCCATTCCACATTTCCAGGAAGGAATTGCTGGCACGATTGACAATAAATTGCATTGTTGGCGGTTGTGATGGTGGAGTTGGTGATGGAGTTGGAGTTGAAGCTGGCATTGAAGTTCATGATGATGATGATATTGTTGTTGTTGTTGTTGGTGGTGGAGTTTTGGGTTTTTGGGTTGGGTTGTGGTGTTGTTGTTGTTGTTGTTGTTGATGATGATGGTTGTGGTGTTGTTTGGTGGATGTGCTGATTTTATTTTACACAATTCACAAATTTCGCTATTTCATTTTCAAGTTCATTGACTTTTAACTTGGGTTCAAGAAATTTTTCCACCCTCACTTCCGTTGACGTCCCGTTATATAAACAATCGATTATCACACCTCACCGGCGGTTCGTCGGCGGTTCGTCGGCGATGTGTCCACGATGCATTGGCTGAAAACGATCGCTTGCGTCCCGTCCCTTTTTGTTTCGCCGGCGCTAAGTGGTGGCTTGCGGTCCGTCCCTCGATGCGTTGGCTGAAAACGATCGCTTGCGCCCCGTCCCTTTCGTTTCATCACGATGCGTTTTCGATTTGTTGACAAATCTGTAGTGCTCGCTTGCGCTCCGTCCCTTTTCGATTTGTTGACAAATCTGTTATGCCAAGTGGGCGCTAGCACCCCGACCCTTTTCGCTATGTTGGCGGCCCAATTCAACACATACTTACTGGAAGACTTGAATTGGATTCCAATTAAAGGAGGTTTCTACAAAGAAGAATTGAAAAAACTAGTTTTCCCGATACTTATCTGGTTGGAAAAGTGCTGAAAAATAAAGGAAATAGAGCTCTTGTATGGTGGTTGGGTTTTCCAAAGACCGATGACAGTTGGGTTCGTAAAGCTGAAATTTTGTAAAATTTGAGAGACAAACATTTTTTTTTCTTTTAAACAGTTTTATTCTTAAATTTCTATTGTACAATTTACAATTTTAAATAAACTTTAATATTATACAGTTAATGACATTGTTTTAATTTATTATTGTTATTATTATTATTACTTTTATTACATTTTATTTATATCTATTCTTTTTATTAATATTATCTAATAAAACAGAATGTAATAATAGCTCTCCCTCATAAATTGATATAGCACTTTCGTTGCTTGCTAATTTTCTTTTTAGTCTATTTATTTTAGTAGCATTACTTTGAGCATTCTCTAGCACACTAATTTGGCTGTGCCAAATATTTGATTGTGTTTCTAGAGTTAATATGGATTCTTGTATTTCTTTATGAATGGTACTATAATGACCAATAGCTAGAGTTGAAACACCATCTTCACAAATAATACGTTTATCATCCTTACTATCTAGTGTAGTTTTTGTTATTTTTATTGTCCTAATGTCATGCCCTCTAGACCTAAACATGAGCATGCTATCACGCTCCTGCTGTCCTGTCTGTAAACAATTTTTATAACTTTCAAGGTTACTTTTTGAAGGCAACTTCTTTTGACCCCTTTATTTTTTTTGATACATGTATCCTTATTTCTATCACAATTTTCACTCTTATAGGCATACATTTTTGATCGTAGACCAACAAACTCGGTCATTGGTCTACCATGTAGCTCATCTTTAAAGAAGCCCAAACGCTTCTTATTACATTGTTTGAAATTATAGGGGGAGGCCAACTAATTCGAATATTCAGATGTGTCGAATTTGAATTCGACATCATCCCGGATTTCTTCATAGAAATCATTGGATTCAATCGAATAAATAAATGAATCGGTATCCATGTACTTCAATTTGAGGGCTTCCTTAAATTTTGGCTTCATATAATCATAATGGAAGTCATACATTTTGAATTTTGACAACTCCAAAACGACAAAGCCCAAATAAATTGGTTTATCACAAATATTGTGTAACCTTTTCAATTGGATTGCATACATGTTTTCGTTAAATTTTGTAGCACTATGAAAATTTGATCTAGAAATAAGGTCTCGGGCACATAATTTAGGTCGCCCGCCTTGTGGGCCTACACCTGGAGCATCCCACTCTGTCACAATACGGACATCTACCCTCTTTTCGCTATTTTCCATGGTTTTCCCATAGACAGCATTATTCAATAGCTTAAAAAAATCTTTTTCAAAGGAATTTTTTGCCCTAGTCCTATGCTCTGTATTTATATCTATGTATTTTTTAAGCCAGGCTTTCTGCTTAAATTCTAGAATGGAAAATATATTTTTCAACTTCAAGCCGTGCTTCAGACATTGTTGAAGCGTTTTATAGTGAATTATATATTTCTCCTTGTCACGGAGAGTTTGAGTTTTCGACTTTGACGATGAGAGCTTATTGGCTGGACAGAATGGGAGGTCATTATGGCTATCGTGTAGCGAGTATGGATACTCCAAGTCAACCTCAAGAATATATCCATACTCGTTATTCCCACAAATTTTATTGATATCAACCATTTGAACCCACCATAAGGCAGTGGTTCAGACATGGCCCATCCATACAAATTGTTAGCATCCACATACATTAAAAATTCTGATTCTCTAGTAGAATCATAATTTTTAAGGTATTTGTGGTTTGCTTTTGTATGTCTATGACTACATTGTACTAACCCACCTCGAATTCCACACTGAATATATCTAATCATATCAATGTCAGTAAGTAATTCGAGGCGAATCTCTGTAGTCTTCAACATAGCGTCCCACGACAAGCCGGGAGTTGTAAAATAATGTGCTGGATCTAGTTGATAGATACTCGAGCAAATTACTCTAAAGTTTTCGAAAACGTCTGTTATATTGAGATCGTAGCACACTCAAATTATCCTCGTTTAGATTCCCTGCAAGGGTGTCTAGACTAGAGGGCATGAAACGAATTTTCCCCGACTGGAACATACTTTGAAATTGAAATGTATAATTCTTTATTAAGTGGGATGACTTTTATTTCCCCTTCAATTTCCCCGAGCTCTTTGACGAAGAGATGGGAATCATATTTTGAAAAATTGTGAAAAAACACTGGAATGAAATTGGATGTCTTTAACTTTAAGTTGCACGAACTATGTGCAGAGCCTCTGTATTGACCAGTGAAATGACAGTGATCTCTCACTCTGTCATATCCTAAAACGCCTTTACAAATGTGGCTGTTAAGTGCCTCATCGAAATCAAATGAGTCTTGAGCACTCATTTGCAATGGTACCACACGCTTCATGTGGTTTTTATATATATCAAACAAATCGGACGTAAGGCTAACAACGAGAGTGCTAGCAACATTTTTCCCTGTTCTTATGACAAACTTATCTAAACCTGAGTCAAATGCACACTTTATGTAGTATGCAAATGCTACAGGTACATGTTTATTAATAATTTGAGTCGATGAACTTACATTGCTATCGTCAGGTTGCAGAATGCACTCGAAATCTGCATATACGGTGAACGGAACTTGTAGTTGACGGTGGTAGTTGTCGAAAAATAGCTCCGACGCTTCCGTCTTTGGTGGTTCAGTCACGACATGGCTACATCTCTCCGCATGTCGAATGGCTCTCTCCTCACTCGTGGAGTACCGCAGACATTGGTTACAAAACCAACGTCGAATGCGTTGACTTCCCATTTGTGAAGATAACACACTGTAATTAGAGAAATTTGGGATTAGATATTTGTGGATTATTGAGTTTTCAATGTTTAAACTTACGCTGACATATTTTTTATTCACACAAAGTGTCCGTGAACACCAGCGGATGGTCCATCAATAAACAACAAGTTGATATGATGTTTTAACTCCACTCCACTGGTAAAAAGGGGTCCAATCACCTTATTACGTTCCTCATCATACCCAAACACATTTAAACTTATATGAGGGTTATGTTTCTCGAAATCCTTTAGCTGACGGATTTCTAGCGGGAACCTCAATCCAGTGAAATCTACCTTGATGTTGTTATCAAGGTGGATTATAGGTAGCGAAACGTTGACTCCATAACTGCTACAAGTCTCAGGTCTGTCTGATGGTTTTAGTGCGGAAATAATTGACCACTTGAAGCAGAAACTATCATTACTCTGAACACTTATAATCCCCTTTTTCTTCTATAATTTTAATGGGAGCGCAAAGTGTTCGGCGGATCCTTTCAATTGATCACATTGTAGCATGTTCAACTCCAGCCTTATGATGCGAGTCATTGTCCATCCACTGTCTTTCTCCTGAAACTCACTCATTTTTATTGATATGGCATCACAGTGAGTGTTATAAAATGCGTTGAAATCCGTGCTAATTGTTGCCATGGTCATCTTGCTTTGGAACGATTTCAAATCTATTTGTGTATCATACTCTTTCACTAGCATATACTATGCGAATAATTCAAAATTTATCTTTGATGCCGTATGAAAATTCATCACACTTTCCATATGCGGGAGCAGTGCTAAGCCGGCTTCACTTAGGAATTCAGCTGGAATCCTAACAGCAGCTCCCGCATTTACAAACATATATTGAAGGATACGTCCCTTGTATCCATCAGTGATTTGTTTAACTTGTCCATTCACTGGTCGCATAGCATTATATTTATGCAACTCAGTGCGGACATGATGATGCCATTCCACATTTCCAGGAAGGAATTGCTGGCACGATTGACAATAAATTGCATTGTTGGCGGTGGTGATGGTGGTGATGGTGGAGTTGGTGATGGAGTTGGAGTTGAAGCTGGCGTTGAAGTTCATGATGATGATGATATTGTTGTTGTTGTTGTTGGTGGTGGAGTTTTGGGTTTTTGGGTTGGGTTGTGGTGTTGTTGTTGTTGTTGTTGTTGATGATGATGGTTGTGGTGTTGTTTGGTGGATGTGCTGATTTTATTTTACACAATTCACAAATTTCGCTATTTCATTTTCAAGTTCATTGACTTTTAACTTGGGTTCAAGAAATTTTTCCACCCTCACTTCCGTTGACGTCCCGTTATATAAACAATCGATTATCACACCTCACCGGCGGTTCGTCGGCGGTTCGTCGGCGGTTCGTCGGCGATGTGTCCACGATGCATTGGCTGAAAACGATCGCTTGCGTCCCGTCCCTTTTTGTTTCGCCGGCGCTAAGTGGTGGCTTGCGGTCCGTCCCTCGATGCGTTGGCTGAAAACGATCGCTTGCGCCCCGTCCCTTTCGTTTCATCACGATGCGTTTTCGATTTGTTGACAAATCTGTAGTGCTCGCTTGCGCTCCGTCCCTTTTCGATTTGTTGACAAATCTGTTATGCCAAGTGGGCGCTAGCACCCCGACCCTTTTCGCTATGTTGGCGGCCCAATTCAACACATACTTACTGGAAGACTTGAATGGGATTCCAATTAAAGGAGGTTTCTACAAAGAAGAATTGAAAAAACTAGTTTTCCCGATACTTATCTGGTTGGAAAAGTGCTGAAAAATAAAGGAAATAGAGCTCTTGTATGGTGGTTGGGTTTTCCAAAGACCGATGACAGTTGGGTTCGTAAAGCTGAAATTTTGTAAAATTTGAGAGACAAACATTTTTTTTTCTTTTAAACAGTTTTATTCTTAAATTTCTATTGTACAATTTACAATTTTAAATAAACTTTAATATTATACAGTTAATGACATTGTTTTAATTTATTATTGTTATTATTATTATTACTATTATTACATTTTATTTATATCTATTCTTTTTATTAATATTATCTAATAAAACAGAATGTAATAATAGCTCTCCCTCATAAATTGATATAGCACTTTCGTTGCTTGCTAATTTTCTTTTTAGTCTATTTATTTTAGTAGCATTACTTTGAGCATTCTCTAGCACACTAATTTGGCTGTGCCAAATATTTGATTGTGTTTCTAGAGTTAATATTGATTCTTGTATTTCTTTATGAATGGTACTATAATGACCAATAGCTAGAGTTGAAACACCATCTTCACAAATAATACGTTTATCATCCTTACTATCTAGTGTAGTTTTTGTTATTTTTATTGTCCTAATGTCATGCCCTCTAGACCTAAACATGAGCATGCTATCACGCTCCTGCTGTCCTGTCTGTAAACAATTTTTATAACTTTCAAGGTTATTTTTTGAAGGCAACTTCTTTTGACCCCTTTATTTTTTTTGATACATGTATCCTTATTTCTATCACAATTTTCACTCTTATAGGCATACATTTTTGATCGTAGACCAACAAACTCGGTCATTGGTCTACCATGTAGCTCATCTTTAAAGAAGCCCAAACGCTTCTTATTACATTGTTTGAAATTATAGGGGGAGGCCAACTAATTCGAATATTCAGATGTGTCGAATTTGAATTCGACATCATCCCGGATTTCTTCATAGAAATCATTGGATTCAATCGAATAAATAAATGAATCGGTATCCATGTACTTCAATTTGAGGGCTTCCTTAAATTTTGGCTTCATATAATCATAATGGAAGTCATACATTTTGAATTTTGACAACTCCAAAACGACAAAGCCCAAATAAATTGGTTTATCACAAATATTGTGTAACCTTTTCAATTGGATTGCATACATGTTTTCGTTAAATTTTGTAGCACTATGAAAATTTGATCTAGAAATAAGGTCTCGGGCACATAATTTAGGTCGCCCGCCTTGTGGGCCTACACCTGGAGCATCCCACTCTGTCACAATACGGACATCTACCCTCTTTTCGCTATTTTCCATGGTTTTCCCATAGACAGCATTATTCAATAGCTTAAAAAAATCTTTTTCAAAGGAATTTTTTGCCCTAGTCCTATGCTCTGTATTTATATCTATGTATTTTTTAAGCCAGGCTTTCTGCTTAAATTCTAGAATGGAATATATATTTTTCAACTTCAAGCCGTGCTTCAGACATTGTTGAAGCGTTTTATAGTGAATTATATATTTCTCCTTGTCACGGAGAGTTTGAGTTTTCGACTTTGACGATGAGAGCTTATTGGCTGGACAGAATGGGAGGTCATTATGGCTATCGTGTAGCGAGTATGGATACTCCAAGTCAACCTCAAGAATATATCCATACTCGTTATTCCCACAAATTTTATTGATATCAACCATTTGAACCCACCATAAGGCAGTGGTTCAGACATGGCCCATCCATACAAATTGTTAGCATCCACATACATTAAAAATTCTGATTCTCTAGTAGAATCATAATTTTTAAGGTATTTGTGGTTTGCTTTTGTATGTCTATGACTACATTGTACTAACCCACCTCGAATTCCACACTGAATATATCTAATCATATCAATGTCAGTAAGTAATTCGAGGCGAATCTCTGTAGTCTTCAACATAGCGTCCCACGACAAGCCGGGAGTTGTAAAATAATGTGCTGGATCTAGTTGATAGATACTCGAGCAAATTACTCTAAAGTTTTCGAAAACGTCTGTTATATTGAGATCGTAGCACACTCAAATTATCCTCGTTTAGATTCCCTGCAAGGGTGTCTAGACTAGAGGGCATGAAACGAATTTTCCCCGACTGGAACATACTTTGAAATTGAAATGTATAATTCTTTATTAAGTGGGATGACTTTTATTTCCCCTTCAATTTCCCCGAGCTCTTTGACGAAGAGATGGGAATCATATTTTGAAAAATTGTGAAAAAACACTGGAATGAAATTGGATGTCTTTAACTTTAAGTTGCACGAACTATGTGCAGAGCCTCTGTATTGACCAGTGAAATGACAGTGATCTCTCACTCTGTCATTTCCTAAAACGCCTTTACAAATGTGGCTGTTAAGTGCCTCATCGAAATCAAATGAGTCTTGAGCACTCATTTGCAATGGTACCACACGCTTCATGTGGTTTTTATATATATCAAACAAATCGGACGTAAGGCTAACAACGAGAGTGCTAGCAACATTTTTCCCTGTTCTTATGACAAACTTATCTAAACCTGAGTCAAATGCACACTTTATGTAGTATGCAAATGCTACAGGTACATGTTTATTAATAATTTGAGTCGATGAACTTACATTGCTATCGTCAGGTTGCAGAATGCACTCGAAATCTGCATATACGGTGAACGGAACTTGTAGTTGACGGTGGTAGTTGTCGAAAAATAGCTCCGACGCTTCCGTCTTTGGTGGTTCAGTCACGACATGGCTACATCTCTCCGCATGTCGAATGGCTCTCTCCTCACTCGTGGAGTACCGCAGACATTGGTTACAAAACCAACGTCGAATGCGTTGACTTCCCATTTGTGAAGATAACACACTGTAATTAGAGAAATTTGGGATTAGATATTTGTGGATTATTGAGTTTTCAATGTTTAAACTTACGCTGACATATTTTTTATTCACACAAAGTGTCCGTGAACACCAGCGGATGGTCCATCAATAAACAACAAGTTGATATGATGTTTTAACTCCACTCCACTGGTAAAAAGGGGTCCAATCACCTTATTACGTTCCTCATCATACCCAAACACATTTAAACTTATATGAGGGTTATGTTTCTCGAAATCCTTTAGCTGACGGATTTCTAGCGGGAACCTCAATCCAGTGAAATCTACCTTGATGTTGTTATCAAGGTGGATTATAGGTAGCGAAACGTTGACTCCATAACTGCTACAAGTCTCAGGTCTGTCTGATGGTTTTAGTGCGGAAATAATTGACCACTTGAAGCAGAAACTATCATTACTCTGAACACTTATAATCCCCTTTTTCTTCTATAATTTTAATGGGAGCGCAAAGTGTTCGGCGGATCCTTTCAATTGATCACATTGTAGCATGTTCAACTCCAGCCTTATGATGCGAGTCATTGTCCATCCACTGTCTTTCTCCTGAAACTCACTCATTTTTATTGATATGGCATCACAGTGAGTGTTATAAAATGCGTTGAAATCCGTGCTAATTGTTGCCATGGTCATCTTGCTTTGGAACGATTTCAAATCTATTTGTGTATCATACTCTTTCACTAGCATATACTATGCGAATAATTCAAAATTTATCTTTGATGCCGTATGAAAATTCATCACACTTTCCATATGCGGGAGCAGTGCTAAGCCGGCTTCACTTAGGAATTCAGCTGGAATCCTAACAGCAGCTCCCGCATTTACAAACATATATTGAAGGATACGTCCCTTGTATCCATCAGTGATTTGTTTAACTTGTCCATTCACTGGTCGCATAGCATTATATTTATGCAACTCAGTGCGGACATGATGATGCCATTCCACATTTCCAGGAAGGAATTGCTGGCACGATTGACAATAAATTGCATTGTTGGCGGTTGTGATGGTGGAGTTGGTGATGGAGTTGGAGTTGAAGCTGGCATTGAAGTTCATGATGATGATGATATTGTTGTTGTTGTTGTTGGTGGTGGAGTTTTGGGTTTTTGGGTTGGGTTGTGGTGTTGTTGTTGTTGTTGTTGTTGATGATGATGGTTGTGGTGTTGTTTGGTGGATGTGCTGATTTTATTTTACACAATTCACAAATTTCGCTATTTCATTTTCAAGTTCATTGACTTTTAACTTGGGTTCAAGAAATTTTTCCACCCTCACTTCCGTTGACGTCCCGTTATATAAACAATCGATTATCACACCTCACCGGCGGTTCGTCGGCGGTTCGTCGGCGATGTGTCCACGATGCATTGGCTGAAAACGATCGCTTGCGTCCCGTCCCTTTTTGTTTCGCCGGCGCTAAGTGGTGGCTTGCGGTCCGTCCCTCGATGCGTTGGCTGAAAACGATCGCTTGCGCCCCGTCCCTTTCGTTTCATCACGATGCGTTTTCGATTTGTTGACAAATCTGTAGTGCTCGCTTGCGCTCCGTCCCTTTTCGATTTGTTGACAAATCTGTTATGCCAAGTGGGCGCTAGCACCCCGACCCTTTTCGCTATGTTGGCGGCCCAATTCAACACATACTTACTGGAAGACTTGAATGGGATTCCAATTAAAGGAGGTTTCTACAAAGAAGAATTGAAAAAACTAGTTTTCCCGATACTTATCTGGTTGGAAAAGTGCTGAAAAATAAAGGAAATAGAGCTCTTGTATGGTGGTTGGGTTTTCCAAAGACCGATGACAGTTGGGTTCGTAAAGCTGAAATTTTGTAAAATTTGAGAGACAAACATTTTTTTTTTTCTTTTAAACAGTTTTATTCTTAAATTTCTATTGTACAATTTACAATTTTAAATAAACTTTAATATTATACAGTTAATGACATTGTTTTAATTTATTATTGTTATTATTATTATTACTATTATTACATTTTATTTATATCTATTCTTTTTATTAATATTATCTAATAAAACAGAATGTAATAATAGCTCTCCCTCATAAATTGATATAGCACTTTCGTTGCTTGCTAATTTTCTTTTTAGTCTATTTATTTTAGTAGCATTACTTTGAGCATTCTCTAGCACACTAATTTGGCTGTGCCAAATATTTGATTGTGTTTCTAGAGTTAATATTGATTCTTGTATTTCTTTATGAATGGTACTATAATGACCAATAGCTAGAGTTGAAACACCATCTTCACAAATAATACGTTTATCATCCTTACTATCTAGTGTAGTTTTTGTTATTTTTATTGTCCTAATGTCATGCCCTCTAGACCTAAACATGAGCATGCTATCACGCTCCTGCTGTCCTGTCTGTAAACAATTTTTATAACTTTCAAGGTTATTTTTTGAAGGCAACTTCTTTTGACCCCTTTATTTTTTTTGATACATGTATCCTTATTTCTATCACAATTTTCACTCTTATAGGCATACATTTTTGATCGTAGACCAACAAACTCGGTCATTGGTCTACCATGTAGCTCATCTTTAAAGAAGCCCAAACGCTTCTTATTACATTGTTTGAAATTATAGGGGGAGGCCAACTAATTCGAATATTCAGATGTGTCGAATTTGAATTCGACATCATCCCGGATTTCTTCATAGAAATCATTGGATTCAATCGAATAAATAAATGAATCGGTATCCATGTACTTCAATTTGAGGGCTTCCTTAAATTTTGGCTTCATATAATCATAATGGAAGTCATACATTTTGAATTTTGACAACTCCAAAACGACAAAGCCCAAATAAATTGGTTTATCACAAATATTGTGTAACCTTTTCAATTGGATTGCATACATGTTTTCGTTAAATTTTGTAGCACTATGAAAATTTGATCTAGAAATAAGGTCTCGGGCACATAATTTAGGTCGCCCGCCTTGTGGGCCTACACCTGGAGCATCCCACTCTGTCACAATACGGACATCTACCCTCTTTTCGCTATTTTCCATGGTTTTCCCATAGACAGCATTATTCAATAGCTTAAAAAAATCTTTTTCAAAGGAATTTTTTGCCCTAGTCCTATGCTCTGTATTTATATCTATGTATTTTTTAAGCCAGGCTTTCTGCTTAAATTCTAGAATGGAATATATATTTTTCAACTTCAAGCCGTGCTTCAGACATTGTTGAAGCGTTTTATAGTGAATTATATATTTCTCCTTGTCACGGAGAGTTTGAGTTTTCGACTTTGACGATGAGAGCTTATTGGCTGGACAGAATGGGAGGTCATTATGGCTATCGTGTAGCGAGTATGGATACTCCAAGTCAACCTCAAGAATATATCCATACTCGTTATTCCCACAAATTTTATTGATATCAACCATTTGAACCCACCATAAGGCAGTGGTTCAGACATGGCCCATCCATACAAATTGTTAGCATCCACATACATTAAAAATTCTGATTCTCTAGTAGAATCATAATTTTTAAGGTATTTGTGGTTTGCTTTTGTATGTCTATGACTACATTGTACTAACCCACCTCGAATTCCACACTGAATATATCTAATCATATCAATGTCAGTAAGTAATTCGAGGCGAATCTCTGTAGTCTTCAACATAGCGTCCCACGACAAGCCGGGAGTTGTAAAATAATGTGCTGGATCTAGTTGATAGATACTCGAGCAAATTACTCTAAAGTTTTCGAAAACGTCTGTTATATTGAGATCGTAGCACACTCAAATTATCCTCGTTTAGATTCCCTGCAAGGGTGTCTAGACTAGAGGGCATGAAACGAATTTTCCCCGACTGGAACATACTTTGAAATTGAAATGTATAATTCTTTATTAAGTGGGATGACTTTTATTTCCCCTTCAATTTCCCCGAGCTCTTTGACGAAGAGATGGGAATCATATTTTGAAAAATTGTGAAAAAACACTGGAATGAAATTGGATGTCTTTAACTTTAAGTTGCACGAACTATGTGCAGAGCCTCTGTATTGACCAGTGAAATGACAGTGATCTCTCACTCTGTCATTTCCTAAAACGCCTTTACAAATGTGGCTGTTAAGTGCCTCATCGAAATCAAATGAGTCTTGAGCACTCATTTGCAATGGTACCACACGCTTCATGTGGTTTTTATATATATCAAACAAATCGGACGTAAGGCTAACAACGAGAGTGCTAGCAACATTTTTCCCTGTTCTTATGACAAACTTATCTAAACCTGAGTCAAATGCACACTTTATGTAGTATGCAAATGCTACAGGTACATGTTTATTAATAATTTGAGTCGATGAACTTACATTGCTATCGTCAGGTTGCAGAATGCACTCGAAATCTGCATATACGGTGAACGGAACTTGTAGTTGACGGTGGTAGTTGTCGAAAAATAGCTCCGACGCTTCCGTCTTTGGTGGTTCAGTCACGACATGGCTACATCTCTCCGCATGTCGAATGGCTCTCTCCTCACTCGTGGAGTACCGCAGACATTGGTTACAAAACCAACGTCGAATGCGTTGACTTCCCATTTGTGAAGATAACACACTGTAATTAGAGAAATTTGGGATTAGATATTTGTGGATTATTGAGTTTTCAATGTTTAAACTTACGCTGACATATTTTTTATTCACACAAAGTGTCCGTGAACACCAGCGGATGGTCCATCAATAAACAACAAGTTGATATGATGTTTTAACTCCACTCCACTGGTAAAAAGGGGTCCAATCACCTTATTACGTTCCTCATCATACCCAAACACATTTAAACTTATATGAGGGTTATGTTTCTCGAAATCCTTTAGCTGACGGATTTCTAGCGGGAACCTCAATCCAGTGAAATCTACCTTGATGTTGTTATCAAGGTGGATTATAGGTAGCGAAACGTTGACTCCATAACTGCTACAAGTCTCAGGTCTGTCTGATGGTTTTAGTGCGGAAATAATTGACCACTTGAAGCAGAAACTATCATTACTCTGAACACTTATAATCCCCTTTTTCTTCTATAATTTTAATGGGAGCGCAAAGTGTTCGGCGGATCCTTTCAATTGATCACATTGTAGCATGTTCAACTCCAGCCTTATGATGCGAGTCATTGTCCATCCACTGTCTTTCTCCTGAAACTCACTCATTTTTATTGATATGGCATCACAGTGAGTGTTATAAAATGCGTTGAAATCCGTGCTAATTGTTGCCATGGTCATCTTGCTTTGGAACGATTTCAAATCTATTTGTGTATCATACTCTTTCACTAGCATATACTATGCGAATAATTCAAAATTTATCTTTGATGCCGTATGAAAATTCATCACACTTTCCATATGCGGGAGCAGTGCTAAGCCGGCTTCACTTAGGAATTCAGCTGGAATCCTAACAGCAGCTCCCGCATTTACAAACATATATTGAAGGATACGTCCCTTGTATCCATCAGTGATTTGTTTAACTTGTCCATTCACTGGTCGCATAGCATTATATTTATGCAACTCAGTGCGGACATGATGATGCCATTCCACATTTCCAGGAAGGAATTGCTGGCACGATTGACAATAAATTGCATTGTTGGCGGTTGTGATGGTGGAGTTGGTGATGGAGTTGGAGTTGAAGCTGGCATTGAAGTTCATGATGATGATGATATTGTTGTTGTTGTTGTTGGTGGTGGAGTTTTGGGTTTTTGGGTTGGGTTGTGGTGTTGTTGTTGTTGTTGTTGTTGATGATGATGGTTGTGGTGTTGTTTGGTGGATGTGCTGATTTTATTTTACACAATTCACAAATTTCGCTATTTCATTTTCAAGTTCATTGACTTTTAACTTGGGTTCAAGAAATTTTTCCACCCTCACTTCCGTTGACGTCCCGTTATATAAACAATCGATTATCACACCTCACCGGCGGTTCGTCGGCGGTTCGTCGGCGATGTGTCCACGATGCATTGGCTGAAAACGATCGCTTGCGTCCCGTCCCTTTTTGTTTCGCCGGCGCTAAGTGGTGGCTTGCGGTCCGTCCCTCGATGCGTTGGCTGAAAACGATCGCTTGCGCCCCGTCCCTTTCGTTTCATCACGATGCGTTTTCGATTTGTTGACAAATCTGTAGTGCTCGCTTGCGCTCCGTCCCTTTTCGATTTGTTGACAAATCTGTTATGCCAAGTGGGCGCTAGCACCCCGACCCTTTTCGCTATGTTGGCGGCCCAATTCAACACATACTTACTGGAAGACTTGAATGGGATTCCAATTAAAGGAGGTTTCTACAAAGAAGAATTGAAAAAACTAGTTTTCCCGATACTTATCTGGTTGGAAAAGTGCTGAAAAATAAAGGAAATAGAGCTCTTGTATGGTGGTTGGGTTTTCCAAAGACCGATGACAGTTGGGTTCGTAAAGCTGAAATTTTGTAAAATTTGAGAGACAAACATTTTTTTTTCTTTTAAACAGTTTTATTCTTAAATTTCTATTGTACAATTTACAATTTTAAATAAACTTTAATATTATACAGTTAATGACATTGTTTTAATTTATTATTGTTATTATTATTATTACTTTTATTACATTTTATTTATATCTATTCTTTTTATTAATATTATCTAATAAAACAGAATGTAATAATAGCTCTCCCTCATAAATTGATATAGCACTTTCGTTGCTTGCTAATTTTCTTTTTAGTCTATTTATTTTAGTAGCATTACTTTGAGCATTCTCTAGCACACTAATTTGGCTGTGCCAAATATTTGATTGTGTTTCTAGAGTTAATATTGATTCTTGTATTTCTTTATGAATGGTACTATAATGACCAATAGCTAGAGTTGAAACACCATCTTCACAAATAATACGTTTATCATCCTTACTATCTAGTGTAGTTTTTGTTATTTTTATTGTCCTAATGTCATGCCCTCTAGACCTAAACATGAGCATGCTATCACGCTCCTGCTGTCCTGTCTGTAAACAATTTTTATAACTTTCAAGGTTACTTTTTGAAGGCAACTTCTTTTGACCCCTTTATTTTTTTTGATACATGTATCCTTATTTCTATCACAATTTTCACTCTTATAGGCATACATTTTTGATCGTAGACCAACAAACTCGGTCATTGGTCTACCATGTAGCTCATCTTTAAAGAAGCCCAAACGCTTCTTATTACATTGTTTGAAATTATAGGGGGAGGCCAACTAATTCGAATATTCAGATGTGTCGAATTTGAATTCGACATCATCCCGGATTTCTTCATAGAAATCATTGGATTCAATCGAATAAATAAATGAATCGGTATCCATGTACTTCAATTTGAGGGCTTCCTTAAATTTTGGCTTCATATAATCATAATGGAAGTCATACATTTTGAATTTTGACAACTCCAAAACGACAAAGCCCAAATAAATTGGTTTATCACAAATATTGTGTAACCTTTTCAATTGGATTGCATACATGTTTTCGTTAAATTTTGTAGCACTATGAAAATTTGATCTAGAAATAAGGTCTCGGGCACATAATTTAGGTCGCCCGCCTTGTGGGCCTACACCTGGAGCATCCCACTCTGTCACAATACGGACATCTACCCTCTTTTCGCTATTTTCCATGGTTTTCCCATAGACAGCATTATTCAATAGCTTAAAAAAATCTTTTTCAAAGGAATTTTTTGCCCTAGTCCTATGCTCTGTATTTATATCTATGTATTTTTTAAGCCAGGCTTTCTGCTTAAATTCTAGAATGGAATATATATTTTTCAACTTCAAGCCGTGCTTCAGACATTGTTGAAGCGTTTTATAGTGAATTATATA
The DNA here is from genome assembly GCA_035047445.1 of Drosophila siamana. Classification (NCBI taxonomy): domain Eukaryota; kingdom Metazoa; phylum Arthropoda; class Insecta; order Diptera; family Drosophilidae; genus Drosophila; species Drosophila siamana. The sequence goes on from JAWNPP010000045.1 coordinate 66,610, forward strand.
TTTCTCCTTGTCACGGAGAGTTTGAGTTTTCGACTTTGACGATGAGAGCTTATTGGCTGGACAGAATGGGAGGTCATTATGGCTATCGTGTAGCGAGTATGGATACTCCAAGTCAACCTCAAGAATATATCCATACTCGTTATTCCCACAAATTTTATTGATATCAACCATTTGAACCCACCATAAGGCAGTGGTTCAGACATGGCCCATCCATACAAATTGTTAGCATCCACATACATTAAAAATTCTGATTCTCTAGTAGAATCATAATTTTTAAGGTATTTGTGGTTTGCTTTTGTATGTCTATGACTACATTGTACTAACCCACCTCGAATTCCACACTGAATATATCTAATCATATCAATGTCAGTAAGTAATTCGAGGCGAATCTCTGTAGTCTTCAACATAGCGTCCCACGACAAGCCGGGAGTTGTAAAATAATGTGCTGGATCTAGTTGATAGATACTCGAGCAAATTACTCTAAAGTTTTCGAAAACGTCTGTTATATTGAGATCGTAGCACACTCAAATTATCCTCGTTTAGATTCCCTGCAAGGGTGTCTAGACTAGAGGGCATGAAACGAATTTTCCCCGACTGGAACATACTTTGAAATTGAAATGTATAATTCTTTATTAAGTGGGATGACTTTTATTTCCCCTTCAATTTCCCCGAGCTCTTTGACGAAGAGATGGGAATCATATTTTGAAAAATTGTGAAAAAACACTGGAATGAAATTGGATGTCTTTAACTTTAAGTTGCACGAACTATGTGCAGAGCCTCTGTATTGACCAGTGAAATGACAGTGATCTCTCACTCTGTCATTTCCTAAAACGCCTTTACAAATGTGGCTGTTAAGTGCCTCATCGAAATCAAATGAGTCTTGAGCACTCATTTGCAATGGTACCACACGCTTCATGTGGTTTTTATATATATCAAACAAATCGGACGTAAGGCTAACAACGAGAGTGCTAGCAACATTTTTCCCTGTTCTTATGACAAACTTATCTAAACCTGAGTCAAATGCACACTTTATGTAGTATGTAAATGCTACAGGTACATGTTTATTAATAATTTGAGTCGATGAACTTACATTGCTATCGTCAGGTTGCAGAATGCACTCGAAATCTGCATATACGGTGAACGGAACTTGTAGTTGACGGTGGTAGTTGTCGAAAAATAGCTCCGACGCTTCCGTCTTTGGTGGTTCAGTCACGACATGGCTACATCTCTCCGCATGTCGAATGGCTCTCTCCTCACTCGTGGAGTACCGCAGACATTGGTTACAAAACCAACGTCGAATGCGTTGACTTCCCATTTGTGAAGATAACACACTGTAATTAGAGAAATTTGGGATTAGATATTTGTGGATTATTGAGTTTTCAATGTTTAAACTTACGCTGACATATTTTTTATTCACACAAAGTGTCCGTGAACACCAGCGGATGGTCCATCAATAAACAACAAGTTGATATGATGTTTTAACTCCACTCCACTGGTAAAAAGGGGTCCAATCACCTTATTACGTTCCTCATCATACCCAAACACATTTAAACTTATATGAGGGTTATGTTTCTCGAAATCCTTTAGCTGACGGATTTCTAGCGGGAACCTCAATCCAGTGAAATCTACCTTGATGTTGTTATCAAGGTGGATTATAGGTAGCGAAACGTTGACTCCATAACTGCTACAAGTCTCAGGTCTGTCTGATGGTTTTAGTGCGGAAATAATTGACCACTTGAAGCAGAAACTATCATTACTCTGAACACTTATAATCCCCTTTTTCTTCTATAATTTTAATGGGAGCGCAAAGTGTTCGGCGGATCCTTTCAATTGATCACATTGTAGCATGTTCAACTCCAGCCTTATGATGCGAGTCATTGTCCATCCACTGTCTTTCTCCTGAAACTCACTCATTTTTATTGATATGGCATCACAGTGAGTGTTATAAAATGCGTTGAAATCCGTGCTAATTGTTGCCATGGTCATCTTGCTTTGGAACGATTTCAAATCTATTTGTGTATCATACTCTTTCACTAGCATATACTATGCGAATAATTCAAAATTTATCTTTGATGCCGTATGAAAATTCATCACACTTTCCATATGCGGGAGCAGTGCTAAGCCGGCTTCACTTAGGAATTCAGCTGGAATCCTAACAGCAGCTCCCGCATTTACAAACATATATTGAAGGATACGTCCCTTGTATCCATCAGTGATTTGTTTAACTTGTCCATTCACTGGTCGCATAGCATTATATTTATGCAACTCAGTGCGGACATGATGATGCCATTCCACATTTCCAGGAAGGAATTGCTGGCACGATTGACAATAAATTGCATTGTTGGCGGTTGTGATGGTGGAGTTGGTGATGGAGTTGGAGTTGAAGCTGGCATTGAAGTTCATGATGATGATGATATTGTTGTTGTTGTTGTTGGTGGTGGAGTTTTGGGTTTTTGGGTTGGGTTGTGGTGTTGTTGTTGTTGTTGTTGTTGATGATGATGGTTGTGGTGTTGTTTGGTGGATGTGCTGATTTTATTTTACACAATTCACAAATTTCGCTATTTCATTTTCAAGTTCATTGACTTTTAACTTGGGTTCAAGAAATTTTTCCACCCTCACTTCCGTTGACGTCCCGTTATATAAACAATCGATTATCACACCTCACCGGCGGTTCGTCGGCGGTTCGTCGGCGATGTGTCCACGATGCATTGGCTGAAAACGATCGCTTGCGTCCCGTCCCTTTTTGTTTCGCCGGCGCTAAGTGGTGGCTTGCGGTCCGTCCCTCGATGCGTTGGCTGAAAACGATCGCTTGCGCCCCGTCCCTTTCGTTTCATCACGATGCGTTTTCGATTTGTTGACAAATCTGTAGTGCTCGCTTGCGCTCCGTCCCTTTTCGATTTGTTGACAAATCTGTTATGCCAAGTGGGCGCTAGCACCCCGACCCTTTTCGCTATGTTGGCGGCCCAATTCAACACATACTTACTGGAAGACTTGAATGGGATTCCAATTAAAGGAGGTTTCTACAAAGAAGAATTGAAAAAACTAGTTTTCCCGATACTTATCTGGTTGGAAAAGTGCTGAAAAATAAAGGAAATAGAGCTCTTGTATGGTGGTTGGGTTTTCCAAAGACCGATGACAGTTGGGTTCGTAAAGCTGAAATTTTGTAAAATTTGAGAGACAAACATTTTTTTTTTCTTTTAAACAGTTTTATTCTTAAATTTCTATTGTACAATTTACAATTTTAAATAAACTTTAATATTATACAGTTAATGACATTGTTTTAATTTATTATTGTTATTATTATTATTACTATTATTACATTTTATTTATATCTATTCTTTTTATTAATATTATCTAATAAAACAGAATGTAATAATAGCTCTCCCTCATAAATTGATATAGCACTTTCGTTGCTTGCTAATTTTCTTTTTAGTCTATTTATTTTAGTAGCATTACTTTGAGCATTCTCTAGCACACTAATTTGGCTGTGCCAAATATTTGATTGTGTTTCTAGAGTTAATATTGATTCTTGTATTTCTTTATGAATGGTACTATAATGACCAATAGCTAGAGTTGAAACACCATCTTCACAAATAATACGTTTATCATCCTTACTATCTAGTGTAGTTTTTGTTATTTTTATTGTCCTAATGTCATGCCCTCTAGACCTAAACATGAGCATGCTATCACGCTCCTGCTGTCCTGTCTGTAAACAATTTTTATAACTTTCAAGGTTATTTTTTGAAGGCAACTTCTTTTGACCCCTTTATTTTTTTTGATACATGTATCCTTATTTCTATCACAATTTTCACTCTTATAGGCATACATTTTTGATCGTAGACCAACAAACTCGGTCATTGGTCTACCATGTAGCTCATCTTTAAAGAAGCCCAAACGCTTCTTATTACATTGTTTGAAATTATAGGGGGAGGCCAACTAATTCGAATATTCAGATGTGTCGAATTTGAATTCGACATCATCCCGGATTTCTTCATAGAAATCATTGGATTCAATCGAATAAATAAATGAATCGGTATCCATGTACTTCAATTTGAGGGCTTCCTTAAATTTTGGCTTCATATAATCATAATGGAAGTCATACATTTTGAATTTTGACAACTCCAAAACGACAAAGCCCAAATAAATTGGTTTATCACAAATATTGTGTAACCTTTTCAATTGGATTGCATACATGTTTTCGTTAAATTTTGTAGCACTATGAAAATTTGATCTAGAAATAAGGTCTCGGGCACATAATTTAGGTCGCCCGCCTTGTGGGCCTACACCTGGAGCATCCCACTCTGTCACAATACGGACATCTACCCTCTTTTCGCTATTTTCCATGGTTTTCCCATAGACAGCATTATTCAATAGCTTAAAAAAATCTTTTTCAAAGGAATTTTTTGCCCTAGTCCTATGCTCTGTATTTATATCTATGTATTTTTTAAGCCAGGCTTTCTGCTTAAATTCTAGAATGGAATATATATTTTTCAACTTCAAGCCGTGCTTCAGACATTGTTGAAGCGTTTTATAGTGAATTATATATTTCTCCTTGTCACGGAGAGTTTGAGTTTTCGACTTTGACGATGAGAGCTTATTGGCTGGACAGAATGGGAGGTCATTATGGCTATCGTGTAGCGAGTATGGATACTCCAAGTCAACCTCAAGAATATATCCATACTCGTTATTCCCACAAATTTTATTGATATCAACCATTTGAACCCACCATAAGGCAGTGGTTCAGACATGGCCCATCCATACAAATTGTTAGCATCCACATACATTAAAAATTCTGATTCTCTAGTAGAATCATAATTTTTAAGGTATTTGTGGTTTGCTTTTGTATGTCTATGACTACATTGTACTAACCCACCTCGAATTCCACACTGAATATATCTAATCATATCAATGTCAGTAAGTAATTCGAGGCGAATCTCTGTAGTCTTCAACATAGCGTCCCACGACAAGCCGGGAGTTGTAAAATAATGTGCTGGATCTAGTTGATAGATACTCGAGCAAATTACTCTAAAGTTTTCGAAAACGTCTGTTATATTGAGATCGTAGCACACTCAAATTATCCTCGTTTAGATTCCCTGCAAGGGTGTCTAGACTAGAGGGCATGAAACGAATTTTCCCCGACTGGAACATACTTTGAAATTGAAATGTATAATTCTTTATTAAGTGGGATGACTTTTATTTCCCCTTCAATTTCCCCGAGCTCTTTGACGAAGAGATGGGAATCATATTTTGAAAAATTGTGAAAAAACACTGGAATGAAATTGGATGTTTTTAACTTTAAGTTGCACGAACTATGTGCAGAGCCTCTGTATTGACCAGTGAAATGACAGTGATCTCTCACTCTGTCATTTCCTAAAACGCCTTTACAAATGTGGCTGTTAAGTGCCTCATCGAAATCAAATGAGTCTTGAGCACTCATTTGCAATGGTACCACACGCTTCATGTGGTTTTTATATATATCAAACAAATCGGACGTAAGGCTAACAACGAGAGTGCTAGCAACATTTTTCCCTGTTCTTATGACAAACTTATCTAAACCTGAGTCAAATGCACACTTTATGTAGTATGCAAATGCTACAGGTACATGTTTATTAATAATTTGAGTCGATGAACTTACATTGCTATCGTCAGGTTGCAGAATGCACTCGAAATCTGCATATACGGTGAACGGAACTTGTAGTTGACGGTGGTAGTTGTCGAAAAATAGCTCCGACGCTTCCGTCTTTGGTGGTTCAGTCACGACATGGCTACATCTCTCCGCATGTCGAATGGCTCTCTCCTCACTCGTGGAGTACCGCAGACATTGGTTACAAAACCAACGTCGAATGCGTTGACTTCCCATTTGTGAAGATAACACACTGTAATTAGAGAAATTTGGGATTAGATATTTGTGGATTATTGAGTTTTCAATGTTTAAACTTACGCTGACATATTTTTTATTCACACAAAGTGTCCGTGAACACCAGCGGATGGTCCATCAATAAACAACAAGTTGATATGATGTTTTAACTCCACTCCACTGGTAAAAAGGGGTCCAATCACCTTATTACGTTCCTCATCATACCCAAACACATTTAAACTTATATGAGGGTTATGTTTCTCGAAATCCTTTAGCTGACGGATTTCTAGCGGGAACCTCAATCCAGTGAAATCTACCTTGATGTTGTTATCAAGGTGGATTATAGGTAGCGAAACGTTGACTCCATAACTGCTACAAGTCTCAGGTCTGTCTGATGGTTTTAGTGCGGAAATAATTGACCACTTGAAGCAGAAACTATCATTACTCTGAACACTTATAATCCCCTTTTTCTTCTATAATTTTAATGGGAGCGCAAAGTGTTCGGCGGATCCTTTCAATTGATCACATTGTAGCATGTTCAACTCCAGCCTTATGATGCGAGTCATTGTCCATCCACTGTCTTTCTCCTGAAACTCACTCATTTTTATTGATATGGCATCACAGTGAGTGTTATAAAATGCGTTGAAATCCGTGCTAATTGTTGCCATGGTCATCTTGCTTTGGAACGATTTCAAATCTATTTGTGTATCATACTCTTTCACTAGCATATACTATGCGAATAATTCAAAATTTATCTTTGATGCCGTATGAAAATTCATCACACTTTCCATATGCGGGAGCAGTGCTAAGCCGGCTTCACTTAGGAATTCAGCTGGAATCCTAACAGCAGCTCCCGCATTTACAAACATATATTGAAGGATACGTCCCTTGTATCCATCAGTGATTTGTTTAACTTGTCCATTCACTGGTCGCATAGCATTATATTTATGCAACTCAGTGCGGACATGATGATGCCATTCCACATTTCCAGGAAGGAATTGCTGGCACGATTGACAATAAATTGCATTGTTGGCGGTTGTGATGGTGGAGTTGGTGATGGAGTTGGAGTTGAAGCTGGCATTGAAGTTCATGATGATGATGATATTGTTGTTGTTGTTGTTGGTGGTGGAGTTTTGGGTTTTTGGGTTGGGTTGTGGTGTTGTTGTTGTTGTTGTTGTTGATGATGATGGTTGTGGTGTTGTTTGGTGGATGTGCTGATTTTATTTTACACAATTCACAAATTTCGCTATTTCATTTTCAAGTTCATTGACTTTTAACTTGGGTTCAAGAAATTTTTCCACCCTCACTTCCGTTGACGTCCCGTTATATAAACAATCGATTATCACACCTCACCGGCGGTTCGTCGGCGGTTCGTCGGCGATGTGTCCACGATGCATTGGCTGAAAACGATCGCTTGCGTCCCGTCCCTTTTTGTTTCGCCGGCGCTAAGTGGTGGCTTGCGGTCCGTCCCTCGATGCGTTGGCTGAAAACGATCGCTTGCGCCCCGTCCCTTTCGTTTCATCACGATGCGTTTTCGATTTGTTGACAAATCTGTAGTGCTCGCTTGCGCTCCGTCCCTTTTCGATTTGTTGACAAATCTGTTATGCCAAGTGGGCGCTAGCACCCCGACCCTTTTCGCTATGTTGGCGGCCCAATTCAACACGATCGCTCCCTCACACCCGTATCCCGTTGACGTCCCGTTATATATACACAATCGATTATCACACCTCACACCACAAAAACAATTAGGTCATAATCCATTTATTATGACCTTCACATTCCTTTTCGATTTGTTGACAAATCTGTAGTGCTCGCTTGCGCTCCGTCCCTTTTCGATTTGTTGACAAATCTGTTATGCCAAGTGGGCGCTAGCACCCCGACCCTTTTCGCTATGTTGGCGGCCCAATTCAACACTATCGCTCCCACACACCCGTATCGCGTTGAAGTCCCGTTTTATAAACAATCGATTATCACACCACACACCACAAAAACAATTAGGTCATAATACATTTATTATGACCTAGACGTTTTTGACAGATTGACAGGTAACCCTAATTAATTACATTTTTCTTACCCTCTTAACATGTGATCGTAATTAAATTTTTAATTTATGACACCCATTAACTGGCGGCTGATTTAGGTTTTCATACTACTCTCCTGTGTGAGAAGCGGGGCCTATCTAATACCTCTGCCGATCTATGGTATCACGGGATCCGGTTGTATTACGCAACTCCACGTCGAGCACAGCTCTTCCGCATTTGGATATTAAACCACAGTCACCACGATACTCCCCGAAGGGCCGCAACCAAACACCAGGACGGACATAAGTCCGCGGGCACCTGGTTCCCGTGGTACCAGAATCATCATCACACTAGCCCAGCTCAAGTGGTCAAATGCACCCTTGAAATCTACGAAAATACCTAGTATGTACCTGGAGTTGCTTGACTCAACTGAGTCGCGGACATATTGCCATGCATCCTCCGTACATCTACCCTTAGTGAAGCCATACTGTCTATCAGACATCTGGTCTTCAACTACCTCAAGAAGCCTTTCTATCATGACTCTTTCCAGCACTTTTCCAAGTACTGGCAAGAGACTGATGCCCCTATAAGATCGAGGATTGCTCCTGATCTTATCGGGCGACTTCAAGAGCACTACCATTTTCGCACATATCCATTCACTAGGGAAATATCCATCACTCACACACCTTCCATACAACACATTCATATATTCTGGAATCGAGTTCCAGACACATTTACACATTTCCCCAGTAAATCCATCCATACCGGGCGACTTTCTCGACTTTAACCTCTTAAAAGCCGCACCCAATTCACACTCCCTCAGCTGTTGAACCGGCTGCTCCACATGAAGTGGAACATCCTGTCCATCCGCCCTGGGGAAAAACACATTCAACAGAGCATTCATACAATCCCTCCACGCCGTCAGCTGAAGACCTCCGATATTGAGGTTCCCTAGGCTAAACTCTCTGCCTTTCCCTCTCGCTATTTGATAAACACGACCCCAGGGATCGTGCTTATTGCGATCAACGAATGAACGCCATTCATCCTCTTTCACACTTACAAGCATTTGCTTGTACTCATTCAAACACCTACCATACTCCCGCCTGAGCTGGGCAGCGCCATCGGCGTCGGATATTCTAGCTCTTTGGAATCGCTTCCGCAGAGTTCGAATCATCCTCCGCTTGGCACTCAACTCACTCGTCCACCACTTCACACGCCTAAGATTCACCTTGCGGTGTCTCTGAAGCATGCGATCGTTCACACTCGTTACCCACCTATTCACACACACGACTTGCTCATCCACATTCATGGCACTGACGGTGCTAAGCGGAACTTGCGTTGCCGCCTCACATATGTACAACCCATATTGGGCCCAATTCACACCGCAAGTGCACCACGAATTACCCCCAACACTTTCATTCCTTGTGGGAGTGTATGCTAACACAATCTCAATAGGATTGTGATCACTTACACCTTCCCCACCCAGGACACTCCATTCAAATGCAAACAAACGCATCGCTGCCTCATTCGCAAGGGTGACATCAATGTCACTTTTACCCATCGGACCATCAAAGGTATACCACACACTGGGTTCGTTAACGACCCGCACATCTTGGGACACGGCCCACTCGGCTAGCGTTTCACCCCGACTGTGGTTCTGATATCTAGACGATTGTCTAGACATCTTGCTGAACCACGCGGGGGACGACGCATTCGCATCAATACCAAGGATGATTGGATCGCTACTCGCCAGTAGTAGCACCTCATCCATGTACGCAATGTACGGTTCGAGGGATTCCCCCATTAGTTGCATACGGCTCCTGCAGCAGGGCCACAACACTGCCCCTTTCACACATCATATTGCCTACGTCACACATGACTGCGTACGATCGCTGGCAATTCAACTGAAGGACTTTGCAAGACATATTAATGTCTAGCGTTGGCCCTCGCGACAATCGCGCTGTATATTGGGCAGGCCTGAGACATCATTAGATGCTCTGATGGCTGCCCCTTAAACGCGCAATTCCGGCAGTTAAGTGCGTTAACACACTTAGCTACCCGATGGCCCACCTGGCCACAGCGACGACATACATCGTGCTTGGCCCTGCAATCCGCAACTTTGTGGTCGAATCCCAAGCAACGGAAGCAGCTCAGAACCGGGTCAAAGTTCCGCAAGCGGAAAGAAAACCACTTGATGTAGCAGTGGCCAACATCCAGCAGAGATTGGATGGCCATGCCATCGCCCTCCAGCACAACATTGACCGCCGACCCGCCATTCACAGGCCATGGCTTGCTCACCATGCGGATGCCTTTCTTGAAGGCCTCAAGAGACATGGAGTCTTTGAGGTTCATCTCGTACAGATCACTCATGAACTCATCAGGAGTAATCTGCGAGTGAACACCCTGCACTACAATTTTTGGCCCCAGTTTCACATTCACGCTGACCTCTAAACCTACTTCCTTAAACTTGGCGTTTCCCACAATTGCTCTGCGCTCAACTACCGACGGTGTGCGAATAATCGCTTCCTCGCGGCCACCGCACCTCCCCTCCCCCGCTTCAACTTACCGCAAGTAACGGCAGAGAGGTCGTCCGTCGACGCACCACTCCCTCCCGCTACTGCGGCTGGTTTGCACGCTGGCATGACACCAAGGAACACCACCAAAATTTGAATAAATTCACAGTGAACTTACCAAATTAAGTAACTACTGTTGCGAACAACAGTTATTTAGCGGCTACTGTACTCACACACACACAACTCGTGGTCGTTGTCGCTTACACGCACACAGCGAATGAGCGACACAAAACAAACTCACGAAAACACACCGTTACTTTGCCTATCAAATAACTGTTCACAGTTAGGAAAACAAAATGCGCAGGCACCCGCTAACACGTCTGTTCAGCTCAACAGTTGAAACCAGACTGAGTAGATAGGGACAGGAATTAATAAATGTTTAACGTGAGCACCTGCCATGATGGCTCAATCTCACGGTGCCCAGCACAGAGGAAACAAATTAAGCGTTGATCAGCGCCCCTTTGGAAAATATCCGCAGGTACACATTGAAGAAACAACTGTTTGGGTTGTCACTTCCTCCTGTGTGAGGAGCGAGGCCTATCTAATACCTCTGCCGATCTATGGTATCACGGCATCCGGTTGTATTACGCAACTCCACGTCGAGCACAGCTCTTCCGCATTTGGATATTAAACCACAGCCACCACGATACTCCCCGAAGGGCCGCAACCAAACACCAGGACGGACATAAGTCCGCGGGCACCTGGTTCCCGTGGTACCAGAAAACCTCCGGTCAGGTTTCGTATCACAAGGATACTCCCAATTTTAACTCCAAACAGTTACGGGTTGGTGACCCAAGTGGAAACGCCAACATACACACGCTCCGATTCATAACACCCCCATTCATGCAACCCGATTCATACCTGCCTACCCTACATACACATTCACACACACACGTGGCATACTGTCATTCATTCGTGCCTTCACGAACGCACAAACGTCGTCTCGCAAAAATGGTGCGGGCAAACACATTCAAGTTCCCTACTCTTTCGCTTGTGGAGAGCGATTGACTCACGTCAAATTCCCCCCCAGTCTGCCTAATGCCTAAATCATCCAGCACACGTATGTCGCCATACAGTGGGCACTCACACAACACATGCTTGGCAGTCTCTGCTGCCGAACCGCACCGGCATTCCGGACCTTCGCTCAGGTTTCTCAAATGCAAGAATGCATTGAGAGAACCATGGCCAGTCAACAGGAAACCTAGACTCAGATTAAATCCGAAGTCTGGACGGTCAGCTGTGAAATTGACATTACGAATAAATTCGTAAGTCACCCGCCCATTCATACTTGCATCCCATCTGACCTGCCAGTCAGACAGAACACACTCTTTCAGCAAACTCTTACACCTATCCACTCCTAAACTCTCCACATCACTACCATATAACCATTCATTCTGCAGCAATGGCAGCCGCCTTTTGATCTTGAAAATCAAGGCTCTTCGCCTCACCTCCAAGTCAAGAGGGGCTGCACCTAACAGCACCTGCAAAGCTTCCGTGGAAACAGTGCGGCACACAGGCATACAACCCAACAGAATCACTCTCTGGCAAGCCAGCACTTTCTTTCTGCCAACAACAGTCATAGCTGCCTCATACCACACAGACGACCCATATGCTGCACATGCAACAAATAGTCCGCTATATATGGTACGCACAGCACGCCTGCTGAGGCCCCAGTCACTCCTCAAAATGCGGCGCACTTGCCCAACCACACCAAGCAACCGTACTCTGAGACCGGTGAGATGTGGCATAAAGCACATCCTCTCACCGAAAGTTATGCCCAGGTATTTAACCACATTGACATACTTTAAGCTGACATCATTAAGTCTGACAACCGGAGGTCGACTGGCAGACAATGTGCCCTTAAGCAGCATTGTTACCGTCTTATCCGTTGCCAAACTGACGCCGGCACTGTCGCCCCAGTCGCAAACAATGCGCAAGCACTCCCTAGCACCTGCCTCAATCACAGAGCGCGATTGCCCCTCAACCAATATGAGCAAATCGTCCGCATACGCACAACACTTGCAGAGCGCCTCGAGCTGTCGCAACAAAGAGTCCATCATCAGGTTCCATATAAATGGACCACAGATGGATCCCTGTGGACAGCCACGTACCACATCTACAGTGACACTCTCACACCGCCCTACTGCTATCGCACTCCTGCCAGAGAAGTAGCTCTGCCACAGAGCCACCTCTCGGCAGCCACATTCACTCAATTTCCTCATCACACTAGCCCAGCTCAAGTGGTCAAATGCACCCTTGAAATCTACAAAAATGCCTAGTATGTACCTGGAGTTGCTTGACTCAACTGAGTCGCGGACATATTGCCATGCATCCTCCGTACATCTACCCTTAGTGAAGCCATACTGTCTATCAGACATCTGGTCTTCAACTACCTCAAGAAGCCTTTCTATCATGACTCTTTCCAGCACTTTTCCAAGTACTGGCAAGAGACTGATGCCCCTATAAGATCGAGGATTGCTCCTGATCTTATCGGGCGACTTCAAGAGCACTACCATTTTCGCACATTTCCATTCACTAGGGAAATATCCATCACTCACACACCTTCCATACAATACATTCATATATTCTGGAATCGAATTCCAGACACATTTACACATTTCCCCAGTAAATCCATCCATACCGGGCGACTTTCTCGACTTTAACCTCTTAAAAGCCGCACCCAATTCACACTCCCTGAGCTGTTGAACCGGCTGCTCCACATGAAGTGGAACATCCTGTCCATCCGCCCTAGGGAAAAACACATTCAACAGAGCATTCATACAATCCCTCCACGCCGTCAGCTGAAGGCCTCCGACATTGAGGTTCCCTAGGCTAAACTCTCTGCCTTTCCCTCTCGCTATTTGATAAACACGACCCCAGGGATCGTGCTTATTGCGATCAACAAATGAACGCCATTCATCCTCTTTCACACTTACAAGCATTTGCTTGTACTCATTCAAACACCTACCATACTCCCGCCTGAGCTGGGCAGCGCCATCGGCGTCGGATATTCTAGCTCTTTGGAATCGCTTCCGCAGAGTTCGAACCATCCTCCGCTTGGCACTCAACTCACTCGTCCACCACTTCACACGCCTAAGATTCACCTTGCGGTGTCTCTGAAGCATGCGATCATTCACACTCGTTATCCACCTATTCACACACACGACTTGCTCATCCACATTCATGGCACTGAAGGTGCCAAGCGGAACTTGCGTTGCCGCCTCACATATGTAGAACCCATATTGGGCCCAATTCACACCGCGAGTGCACCACGAATTACCCCCAACACTTTCATTCCTTGTGGGAGTGTAAGCTAACACAATCTCAATAGGATTGTGATCACTTACACCTTCCCCACCCAGCACACTCCATACAAATGCAAACAAACGCATCGCTGCCTCATTCGCAAGGGTGACATCAATGTCACTTTTACCCATCGGACCATCAAAGGTATACCACACACTGGGTTCGTTAACGACCCGCACATCTTGGGACACGGCCCACTCGGCTAGCGTTTCACCCCGACTGTGGTTCTGATATCTAGACGATTGTCTAGACATCTTGCTGAACCACGCGGGGGACGACGCATTCGCATCAATACCAAGGATGATTGGATCGCTACTCGCCAGTAGTAGCACCTCATCCATGTACGCAATGTACGGTTCGAGGGATTCCCCGAACGCACAGTAAACACTCACAACCAGCAACCTGCCAAACTTGCCATTAAGGCACACACACACACCCCAGTTGGTCGAACACATCAAAGTGCATTCGATACCAACATCATTCACAACAACCGCAGCTTTGGCCCCGCTGTCCGTAAACACGCGCATGCTTGCGGGTAGGCCACGTACACAACCATTAGTTGCATACGGCTCCTGCAGCAGGGCCACAACACTGCCCCTTTCACACATCATATTGCCTACGTCACACATGACTGCGTACGATCGCTGGCAATTCAACTGAAGGACTTTGCAAGACATATTAATGTCTAGCGTTGGCCCTCGCGACAATCGCGCTGTATATTGGGCAGGCCTGAGACATCATTAGATGCTCTGATGGCTGCCCCTTAAACGCGCAATTCCGGCAGCTAAGTGCGTTAACACACTTAGCTACCCGATGGCCCACCTGGCCACAGCGACGACATACATCGTGCTTGGCCCTGCAATCCGCAACTTTATGGTCGAATCCCAAGCAACGGAAGCAGCTCAGAACCGGGTCAAAGTTCCGCAAGCGGAAAGAAAACCACTTGATGTAGCAGCGGCCAACATCCAGCAGAGATTGGATGGCCATGCCATCGCCCTCCAGCACAACATTGACCGCCGACCCGCCATTCACAGGCCATGGCTTGCTCACCATGCGGATGCCTTTCTTAAAGGCCTCAAGAGACATGGAGTCTCTGAGGTTCATCTCATACAGATCACTCATGAACTCGTCAGGAGTAATCTGCGAGTGAACACCCTGCACCACAATTTTTGGCCCCAGTTTCACATTCACACTGACCTCTAAGCCTACTTCCTTAAATTTGGCGTTTCCCACAATTACTCTGCGCTCAGCTACCGACGGTGTGCGAATAATCGCCCCACCGTCACGCAGAGGACGCACCTCATGCACTCGCACACCCAGGGTTGGCCCTACCTCCTTCACCACCTGCTCCACCACTTCCTTGGAGGTCTTCGCAGCATTCTTGCTGCGAACCACCAGGGACCATGTCTCCACTGGTTTGGGCCTCGGCGTCTCCGGGGTAGACGGCAATGCCGACTTGGGACCCCCTTTGGGCACGAGCGCACGCTGCAGAGTACCCCCTACCGGCGCTGGAACCTGGAAGTGGCCCGACGGGCCACTGCTCCCCTGAGAGCGAACCTCCTCCAGACGCCCCTTGAGCCGCTCATTCTCCGCAACCTGTGCGAACAAAAGCGTCTCAAGTTCGCTGAGGTAGTCCACCAAGTCCCCCAGCGCCTTGCCTTGCACATTGCAATCAGCAACAACATGCATCAGCATGTCCCTGCTAATTGCCTTCATCCTCTCAATTGGGCTTCCTAAGCGCATCTTTGGCCCCTGGTTGCTCAATGGAGCAGCCAACGCCTCTGCCGCCTTCTCAGCCTCCAACACACCACTTACACTACCCAATGAGCACATTGGGGTCGAAGCTGCCGAACCCAGCTCCTCCTCAGCCATGCTGATCATGCTAGAGGCAGCGCTCACGCCGCCCCCAACAGATCCCACACTCGCACCATTAGCGGCGTCCAAGAAGGAAGTTAAAGAAGCTGCCTTCTTTAGTTTCCTCGCGGCCACCGCACCTCCCCTCCCCCGCTTCAACTTACCGCAAGTAACGGCAGAGAGGTCGTCCGTCGACGCACCACTCCCCCCCGCTACTGCGGCTGGTTTGCACGCTGGCATGACACCACAGTACAACACCAAAATTCAATAAATTCACTGAACTTACCAAATTAAGTAACTACTGTTACGAACAACAGTTATTCAGCGGCTAGTCTACTCACACACACACAACTCGTGGTCGTTATCGCTTACACGCACACAGCGAATGAGCGACACAAAACAAACTCACGAAAACACACCGTTACTTTGCCTATCAAATAACTGTACACAGTTAGAAAAACAAAATGCGCAGGCACCCGCTAACACGTCTGTTCAGCTCAACAGTTGAAACCAGACTGAGTAGATAGGGACAGTAGGAATCTCGTTAATCCATTCATGCGCGTCACTAATTAGATGACGAGGCATTTGGCTACTGTAGGAATGAATTTCCCCGCAACAACATCTAGGTGATGGTCACTGAGTTTTCTATTCTTTGACCTTAAGAGGCGGGAGCCTTAAGAGGAAAGTAACATAGTTACTCCCGCTCGTTGCGAACCCGCGCTTGACTTGAATTTCTTCACTTTGACATCCAGAGCACCCTGGCAGTGATCATATTGTGTCAACAGCATTAAGGACTCCCAGTGCTCTCAATCGTGTTACCGATCGTAACTCCAGATCCCCTCCAGTAGGGCGGATACGACTTTGATGTCCCATGTGCCTGATACTCCCGAATTAGACTGTTCGCACCTCTTGTCTGTCATAGATCTCAACCTTGCTCGGTGACTTGTCAAGTCTACCCTCTACACTCACACAAGAGCATCGGAACACCTCTCCCCACGAGAAATAACAGGTGCCCATTAGTATTCTTAAAATTTCTCTTGAGTAAGAAGCTCCACCGTTGTGCTACCACCGTCCGTGTATGTAACTTCTGTTTCGGCTGCCCCTTGACACTAACAGTAAAACTCTTATTAGCTTTAGGTAAGCCCGACGGAAGACAAAAAGTCAACCGTGTATCCAACAACTTCTGAAGGCTTCGAGTTAAGCAACACATCAGTCATCTGCGAACGCGGCTGCGTTTGTCGTGCGTTTCCGACATTGACCCAATCTCGCTCGGTAGAGACCTGAGCAATCGGTCAAAGACCAGATTGAACATAAGTGAGACAGAGGTCACCCTGTTTACGCCTCTAGCAGGGACGAATTCCTCTGACCTCCCCTTTCCATTGAGAGTGTCCACCATCTGCATACGAACTTCTTATATAATCAACTAAACCCATTGGGGCACCATATGCGGCTAGGGTGTCAATCACCCACTGAGACCGGAGTCAAACCTTTGCTAACTCCAACGTCGATGTACATGACCATGTTATGGTGTTCCCGAATAAGCTCGACTATTGTCGCTTATCGTCACAACCATCAGTAGGAAGAAACCCCGACGCGGTCCCAGTCGACTGATGAGGTCAACCGGGATGCCAAGATGGCATTGAGTTGTCTAACTATGACGGAAGGCACCGATATCGGACGAAACTCGTCTGCTCGGGATGCTTTCCCCGTTTTCGGAATGAAAACGGTTCTAGCCATTCGGAAGAGTGTAGGCAGTTTGCCGCACCAGAGAATAAGGTTCATTATGCGAAGCATAACACCACTGGGAATACTCCTGGCAGTTTTTGGAGATATTCCGTCCGGTCCAGAAGAAGAGGTTAAGGACACTTTATGCAATTGCAGGTCCCTCGACGTAATAGGTGACCATACCCCCTCAAGCAAGTGCCCCATGTGAGGCACGGCGCAGCAAGAGGATAGGCCGCGTAAACTCTTCTCCAATATGGCCATAATTGTTTGGCATTGCCGATCGTCGGTATCACAGATCATTTTTCTTGTCCCAGTTACGCTGACTTGCGTACTGTGCCTTCTATGTTGTTCTATGCGAGGCTAGAAAATCTCCCGGAACCGACCTTGGTTCCGAGTCGGAAAAATTTCCAGGAGATAGTTGGACAAGCACTGGAGAGTTGCTTCTTTGCCCGAAGTTTGCGCACCATCTACGATGGATTGCAGAACCTCGACTCTCCACGTTTGATTGCATTCAACGGGGGGTAAACCCGAAGCTCCATGAGGCGTCGTCCGATTTCATGATGTGATTGAGCTGACCGTGATTTGAGGGTGAGGATTGAGCCACTTTCTAGGGCGGCGCGTATGGGTTGGGGTTCATCCTTCGGGGATAGAGTGCTTGCCCTCTTAGCTGCTCTATTTTGGCTTTATAATTATCCCGCTGTCGACACTTTTAATAGCATCGACGCTGCGTGTTGGAAAATGCAACGCAAGCTTTTTGTTATGAACCTTTCGCCATTTGCTTGAGCTCAGTTCCTTCCTCGCCATCATGGCCAATTCTTCTTCCACCCCTGGCTTTCACGTCACACGCGTACGAAGCTCATCAAGCCTTCTTTTCGCCACATTGCCCTGCCTCTTCTTCCAAAAGATCGCCGCATTCCACACATAGATGTCCACAACTGGATTAACATCTACATCCTTCCTGATGGACTTCTATGGTAGCCGTAGGAGAAGAAGAAAATTCAGCTATCCGAGGCATTTTTTGTACTTGCACCTCGTTGTTCGGACCTTGGGGAGGACCAATGCCCCATGTCACGGATGAGCCGGAGGACACGAGGCCATTTATACAAGAGGATATAACAAGTACGGACGGGTGGAACCGTATTCCCTTTCGTTCAAAATTATTCAAGTTTTTAAACATGCCAAATATTAAATTTATCAACTTTTTACTTGAAAATTTTCGGCTTTCGCCTTGAACTTAGGACCGACTAACTCGTGATCAACCACTGTTCACACGAAACCCTTCTCCACTTCAGTCCTCCAAGGTCTCATTCGATTATTTGCTACTACCACCAAGATCTGTACCAATGACGGCTCCATGCAGGCTTACGCCAAACACTTCTATGCACACCATTGTACCTTCCTACTCACTAAAGTTTCAAAATCTATATTACAAGTAATATAAATCATCTACTTTAGCGGTAATGTATAGGTATACAACTTAAGCGCCATCCATTTTAAGGGCTAGTTGCTTCGGCAGGTGAGTTGTTACACACTCCTTAGCGGATTTCGACTTCCATGATCACCGTCCTGCTGTTTTAAGCAACCAACGCCTTTCATGGTTTCTGAATGAGTTGTTAATTTGGGCACCGTAACATTACGTTTGGTTCATCCCACAGCGCCAGTTCTGCTTACCAAAAGTGGCCCACTGGGCACATTATATCATAACCTTAAACTTCATATCAAGAAAGTTAAGGTTCTTACCCATTTAAAGTTTGAGAATAGGTTAAGATCGTTTCGACCCTAAGGCCTCTAATCATTCGCTTTACCAGATAAGATTATTTTATACAACAGTTAAATGCACCAGCTATCCTGAGGGAAACTTCGGAAGGAACCAGCTACTAGATGGTTCGATTGGTCTTTCGCCCCTATACTCAATTCTGACAATCGATTTGCACGTCAGAACTGTTTCGGTCTTCCATCAGGGTTTCCCCTGACTTCAACCTGATCAAGTATAGTTCACCATCTTTCGGGTCACAGCATATATGCTCAAGGTACGTTCCAGTTAGAGGCATAAATAATATAAATATTATTATACATAACTATATAGAACGCCCCGGGATTGCGTTAATTAACTATAAATAGTTAAAAAACTAATCCCATTAATAGTCAAGTTAATTACGCTATTAGGTTTATATCCCAATAACTTGCACATATGTTAGACTCCTTGGTCCGTGTTTCAAGACGGGTCCCGAAGGTATCCTGAATCTTTCGCATTGTTAATCATACAAATGCTTATAATAAACACAAAAATCAATGATAATCATGCCATTATATAATTCCGAAGAATTAACGCACTGTACTCATATAAATCTATCAGCACTTTATCAAATTTTTGAAATTTATTTTATGTTAAAATGCAAGCACTCTAATTTAAATAAACTCTTATCAAAATTGTTTGATAAATTCCAGTCATGCTAATAGATTACAATGTCCTTATATGGAAAAAATGCACACTATCATTATAATATTGATTAAATATTACAATTCTAATGATGAATTTTCCATAACGGATATTCAGGTTCATCGGGCTTAACCTCTAAGCAGTTTCACGTACTATTTAACTCTCTATTCAGAGTTCTTTTCAACTTTCCCTCACGGTACTTGTTTACTATCGGTCTCATGGTTATATTTAGTTTTAGATGGAGTTTACCACCCACTTAGTGCTGCACTATCAAGCAACACGACTCTTCGGAAACATCATCTAATAATCATTAACGTTATACGGGCCTGGCACCCTCTATGGGTAAATGGCCTCATTTAAGAAGGACTTAAATCGTTAATTTCTCATACTAGAATATTGACGTTCCATACACTGCATCTCACATTTGCCATATAGACAAAGTGACTTAGTGCTGAACTGATTTCTTTTCGCTCGCCGCTACTAAGAAAATCCTTGTTAGTTTCTTTTCCTCCCCTAATTAATATGCTTAAATTCAGGGGGTAGTCCCATATGAGTTGAGGTTGTATAATTACACAATATAAGTTTAAATAAACATGATGCTTATTTTAACAATATGAAAGATACCATTTTTTTTTAATTGAAGGTCAATAATATTTACAACTTATTCTTTAATTCATATTCATAAATAAGAGGCAATTCTAGTTTATAAAATCACATATTTTATGCTAGACATTCCTCAGTATTATTTGAAATGATTAAAGAACATATAATTCTTCAAGTTTCTCATGCCACAGAGATGAATAGTATTTCCATTTATAAATTAATATTATGAACATTTTAAGTGAAAACTTTTACATTGACACTTATATTATCCAATAATATACCATGTGCTTAAAATTCCGAAAAATTTTAAACAACTTATTTAGCATAGTCTTACAACCCTCAACCATATGTAGTCCAAGCAGCACTCTAAAATTAATTAAAGTACATAACAGCATGGACTGCGATATGCGTTCAAAATGTCGATGTTCATGTGTCCTGCAGTTCACACGATGACGCACAGTTTGCTGCGTTCTTCATCGACCCATGAGCCGAGTGATCCACCGCTTAGAGTG